>PVKU01005168.1:0-89190 GCA_004027475.1 Anoura caudifer | reverse complement strand
ATCAGAAGCCTGTCCCAAGTCATTGTTAATTATTTTAATGTTAAGCTTGTCAAGGTACAGATGATATAAGTATGAAAATTTTGAATGATTATACAACAAACTGAAAAAGAAATTCAGTCTAAGTTTAAAAGTATATACCACAGAACCATCACAAAGAGTCTTTCAGGACAAGAAGAGATTGGAAGTGAGGTCTTCAAAGATGGATGCGGTATCTGAGGAAATGAGACATAAACATTAAATGTGTTTTACTGAGCAAAAGTTCAACCTGAGTCACAGCACTGGGGTTGCCCATCCCTCCAACTTGTTACAGCAAATTGCAGCAGGACAGCTGGTGGCTGCAGTGTCACCTGAACAGCCCAATGCTGGAGACTTAAATGAAATCCATAATTTCTGTTTCATTTTTCTGGCAAATAACTGAATGGACACCCAATCCACAAGCAGTCTGGTCGAGAGCTGAAATGTGCGCACATGCATGTTGCGGGGTCTTTAAGCAGAGTGTTTGTGTATTCTCAGTCACTTTCTGAGGCACTGGAAATACCTAGTAAAAGTGCCCTCAAAAGGACTTCTTCACCCTTAAAGGTAACACAAAACACAAAATGGAACACGAATGGGACATACTTACAGCCACCGAACTGTACACATAAAATGGTTAAAACTGTAAATTATAGGTTATGTGTACTTTGACAGAATTTTAACAATAAAGCAGATTCAGCATCCTGATGTGTTCTTAACCAGAAAGGCGTGCGGTGGAAAGCCAGCACATTGGGGTTCACATCAGTCCATCAGGGACAAGAGTAGGCAGTGCCCTCAGTCTATGTAGGGATTTCAAGTCAGAGGTACAAAAATTATTAGAAAGATGCATGCCCTGGGGTCCAAGGCCACTCAGCAGGGAGAGGACAGGCTCTGTAACACAAGATGCTGGGAAAATTGTGTATCCACATGCAAAAGGATAGAGCTGGACCCTTGTCATATACCAGCTACAAAAATTAATGCTTGGTGGGAAGACTAAAATATAAGATCCAAAATTATAAAAATATTAAAAGAAAACATAGGTGGAAAGCTTAACGAAACTGGATTTGGTGATGATTTTCTTGGATGTGACACCAAAAACACAGACAACAATAAGCAAGTATAGTAGAAAAATAGCAAAAATAGACAAGTGGGACTACATCAACTTTAAAAAAATTGTACATGAAATAAGGAAGATGCAGAATGGAAAAAGTATTCGCAAATCATGGATCCCATAAGGAGTTAATATACAAAATCTATGACTATAATGAACTCCTATAATGATAATGTTGTTAACAACAAAAATCAAATAACCATATTTTTAAATGGGCATGGGACTTGCATAGAAATTTATCCAAAAATTATATATACAAATGGCCAATAAGCATATTAAAAGATGCTCATCATCACTAAACATCAGGAAAATGTAAATCAAAAACTACAGCAATGTATCACTTCATACCCCTTAAGTTAGCCACTGTCCAAAAATCAGAAAATGCCCAGTGCTGGTGAGGATGGAGAGCGACTGGAACACCTGCACACTGCTGGTGGGACCGAAAGATAGCACAGCATTGTGGAAAGCAGCACAGAGGTGCATCACAACATCAGAGGTAGAACTTCAATATGATCCACCAGTCCCCTTGTGGGCATATGTACAAAAGAATTGGAAGCAGGATCTTGAAGAGATAAACTTTATAACTTTCTGTGTGGTGCCTGACACATGAACACTAATTCACATCTCCACTCTCCTATTCTTTCTTTCATTCCCTTGGCAGCCCAGACAAGTGCAATAACTCGCCACTTACTGCTAGTGGCAGTCAGGGGCTCAACCACCCACTGTGGGTCCTCCTGTGGGTCCCTTAACCTGTTTTCTTCTCTGAGTCACTCCAGAGCATGACCCAGTTCTGAGATCCCATCTCTGCCCAGATTTACCTGTTCTGTGTTTTCCAGAAACTCTCCCCTGGTCTCTGTCAGGTTTCCTTGCTTGCTGACATCCCTGTCCAGCCTGACAAGTCTAACAACAAAATTGCAGTGAGGCTGACAGGTCATTACTGCAGCTGGCAGGTGCCTCACACTTAGCAGTGAGTTTAAGGGAGCATGGGAGACATGAAAGGCACATGGTGACAGGGAGGTGCTGGGCAGGAAGCAGCTGTGCTTGGCACAGAGTGGGTGTTCAGCCAGGTCTGGGGATAGGAAGAAGCACCAGAAGGAAGGCCAGCAATGAATTACAAGCCCTGGCCCATTGGACAGGATGGATGGCCAGTACTGGTGTGCCATTTAAGATGTGATTTCACAATAGGAGAGTAAAATGTAGTTGTCAAAAGGATCCGTGGGCTTAAAGAGAGAAACTGCTACACTCATGGTGAAGCCAGAAGCCCTGACACCAAAGTAGTCTCACAGTGGAGACCAGCCTGGGTTCAATCAAGTTACTGAAGCGGCACCTGACCTGAGTAGTCAGCCAGTCATGCTCCCGAAGCTCTGGAAGTCTCCATTTCAAAACTGATTTAAGTGTCAGCAAATGCAAGAGAGCAACCGGCAAAATGTTAAAAATGTGATTTAATATTTACTTGTAAATAACAGTTTAACTTTTATTTAGGAAACATGAAAAAAGATATATAAAATATTATGGGTAATTTTACCAGCTTTCTCTATTGTCATCTTAGAGTCATTACAATGATTTTTATATTACTCAGAATAAATTAAAAAGGGCCCCTTCTACAGTTGCAGTGAAATGTACACCTTCATGTGCAATGCTTTGTCATCGGCACAGCCCTGTCGCCACCTAGTCTTCGTGAACCTACCTCCTTGTTTTCAGCTTGTGTGCATTGTGGCCAGGCAGCGAGTCCTCATCCAGCTCACAGAGCTGAAGAGGCCGAGCTGAAAGGACCTCTAAATCCCACTCAGTCCTCTCCCTGACATACCCCACTTCCCAGTCCCCTGCCACTCACCACCTGGTCATAGAGGACAGAGGAGCAAATTACAGAGAAAGGGACACATTCAAGATTATACCATATGACAAAAAACACTCAAAGCAAAACAATTAAATTTTAAATATTTTTATGCAGGAAATTGGTCCACCAACTGGAGATTTTAGCCCTTCTGTTTGAGTATAAATGATTATATTAAATATTAACATCATGGATTCAGAAACCAAAATATTGAACTAATATGTATTTTTCTTGTCATGAGCTAGATCTCGTCTCCCCCTCTGAAGCAAATATCCGTGTGTCGAAGGCCTAACTGCTTCAACTTCAGAAAGGGGCAGAACTTGGAGATGGAGTCTGTAAAGAGGTGATTAAGGTGACATGACATCAGGAGGGTGGGTCCTTCCAGGGAGAGGAGATTAGGATGCAGACCCACCCGAGGGAGGAAGACAGGAGACAAGAAGCTGCACGGTCCCTGGGCTTCATTGGCCGCCAGAGAAGGCTGACATGATTGCTCTAGGACCTGCAGTCTCCCTGTCACAGGGGATGGTTCTTCACACAGCAGGCTCAGGTTCTACTCATTAGTCGGCTCTGTAGGCCGGCCACACACAGACAGTAAGTCCTCACTTGATGTCAATATGTAAGGAAACCAATCTGACCACAGGCTAAAATGACAGAAACAAGAGTTGAGTTTATACAGCATATTTCTGGTCATAAAAACATCACAAAACTTCTAAATTAAGACCCAAAACACTTCTAATATGAAATATTAGAATAAATGTGAGCTCCACATACATTTAAGAAACACTAATAAAAACAAGTAGGATCATCTTCTTCTACCCCATTTATTCCAGTTCAGGGTCATAAGCAGGACCCTCTCCCTGAAGCTCAGAGCACAAGGTGGGACCCACCCAGGACAGGACACCCTTTCATCACAGGGCCACTCACACAGCTCCCTCAGATGGGGACAATTAGGACTCATTAGCCAATTCACCCAACTGCACATCTTCGAGTGTGGGAGGAAATGGAAGCTGCAGAGAAACCCCAGATGGACATGGGGAGAAGGTGCAAATGCCACGCAGACAGCGGCCCAGCTGGGAGTCTGATTTTTTCTCATTGCCAATACAATGATACAGTGAGCTAAAACTATATTATTGAAGTAGCTGCTGTATTCGTAATACTTTTCAACAGTGACAGTTTCATCAGATTTTAAAATTAGAATTGTATTAGCTTAATAAAAAATTGAGAAATATTTCTTTTTCTAACCTCTAAAATAATTCATACAGCATGAAAATTATCTGAAAAATTTCTATAAGAAATTCCAATAAAGTCATCTAGTGCCACGGCTTGTTTTTCAATTGATTTAATTGTTTTCTATAGTGATTTTATGGTTTTAAGAAATTCTTGAATCTCTCTTTTCTTCCTTCAGAACTCTGTGAACACTATTTCATTTTCCTCTGGTATCTAATGTTTAAAAGAAAAACTTAGAAGACAACCTGATAGTACTATAGGTAGGTAACTTGCTTGTCTTTATTTGCATTTATCTTTCTGTTTGTTTTCCTTGTAATGAAAAACTCTTGCTGGACTATCTCAGTGGTGGTTTTTCATTGATTTCTATTTTGTATACAACATGTTCAAAATAAATTCAGAATGTGCTACAAATATTTCAGCTTTCTGCTTGTATTTTTGTTGTTGTTTTGAGAAATGGAAACCTCATTTTTGGGGCCACAGGAAGGAAGTCTTGATCATAACTGATGTGGAAAACAAAATAACAGACCAAATGTGGAATCTTTTATGCTAAGTTCCACATCACCAAATGAGACAGTTTACAGCTTCGGCTATAAATTTTACATCAGTTAATCATGAATTTTAAACCAATTAATCAAGAATCAGCTGATCAATACTGATACAGAGATCTGATTAGGATAACTCAAATCACTGGGTAGAAGTAGGGAGGGACGGTAGGAGCAGTTTGCTGAGACAATTGTGGGCAGTCTAGGCCAGGATTGGCGAGAAGCTGAAAGCCTCCAGAAACAATGGAAATAAAAAGAGGGCTGGCTCTCTGGCTCCTGAGCTGATCCTCTCAGGTTCTCTCTCCACCTCTTCTTCCTTGAGGTTGCTTGGATGATGGTGCTGCAGCTGCCTGCACTTCCCAAGGGATGGATGGTATTTTTATATGGGCAGGAATTCTGGGCACAGCCTAGGATCAGACCGGCCTGGCAGAGGGTGGCAGGTTTATTCTTTGGTGTTCTAGAAGGGAACAGGCTCTGAGGCAGAAGCCTGCCATTCTTCTAAAATTGTGTAGCTTTTGTATCATATGTTGTTTTAGTTTGTAAACTAATCCTAAAGAAAAATGATAATTAAAAACTAACAGGGAAAAGATAGGAGAACTCAGGTATTAAGAGTTTAGCCTTAATCCATAGACTTAAGTGATTAAAGCTGTGACTTGATAGGCTTCAGTAACTGCTTTTGAATAAAGACTCCTTTCCTTTATGTCCAACCTTTTTCTCTAGAATTTTTGCCTAGAGGGTCCAGTGGCAGTGGGCAGTAGGACCCCAACTCACTGTTCCGTCACAACACCAGTGAGGTGGTCTGCTGTCCCCTGAAGGAAAGTGACCCTGCCAGAGCCAGTCTGATCTCCCTTCTGCCTATAAAAATCTTTCACTTTGTACAGCTCCACAGAGCTCCTGCCTGCTAGGTTGGATGCTGCTGGACTTATGAATCATTCAATACAGCCAATAAGCTCCTTAAACTTTGTCAAGTTAAATTTTGTTCTTTAACACTGGGCAACTGTTTCAAAGGAAGAAGGCTTTGGAGACTCCATTTACAATTTCTCCTCGGACAAAAGCAACCGGCCACAGCCAAGGTTTGCCACATTAGAGGGGACTGCCGCCTCACAACATGAAGATGCGCATGGGCTCCCTGGTGGGCGTCAGATGGCATGAGTGGTGAACAGGGGTCAGAGCCGGGGACAGTGGGACCCACTGCCCACCGTTGAGTAAAACTCTCATGGCACCTTCAGAGGGAGACCTCATGCCATCTTTCCTACTCCACTCTGCATGAGTTTGGCTAAGTATTATGAGAAAAAGATAATGTCAGGCAAGAATTAGATAATTTACACATAGAAACAAAAGAGAAGTAAGATTATACAATGTAAAGAGTTGAAAAATTCAACTGTTTCTGAATTTCAAGCAGTGAGAGAAAGGATTTAAAAATATTTTCAGCCCTGGCTGGTGTGGCTCAGTGGACTGAGTGCCAGCCTGTGAACCAAAGGGTCACTGGATCCATTCCCAGTCAGGGCACACATCTGGTTTGCAGGCCAGGTCCCCAGTAGGGGGTGCTTGAGAGGCAACTGCACATTGATGTTTCTCTCCCTCTCTTTCTGCCTCCCCTCCCCTCTCTCTAAAATTAAATAAATAATTTTTTAAAAAATATTTTCAGAAACAAAGACACAGTAAAATGTCTCTGTTGACTCAATCAGAGATTAGATTAAGGGAGTAGACCTCCTGCTTAGGCCTGAGAGCCTTGAGGTAACCACCATTAGTTTTATAGAAAGGAGTATGAGGCAAGAAACAGACAACAATGAGACAGAAGGGTGAGGGAGGAATGGAGAAAGAGAAAGGCAGAGACAGGGAGGGGGGAGGGAAGGAAAACCAATTATAGAACATAAGCTATGCTAACTGTGAATGTAACCGACTGGAAGCAAATATATTGGAAGCCTCCTTGGTTTTCTCAGGGAATTATATTTTTTTTTATTTTTTTAAAGATTTTATTAATTTATTTTTAGACAGAGGGGTAGAGGGGGAGAGAAACATCAATGTGTGGCTGCTTCTCGAACACCCCCTCCCTTACTGGGGACCTGGCCCACAACCCAGGCATGTGCTCTCACTGGGAATCGAACCAGTGACCTTTTGGTTCACAGGCTGGTGCTTAATCCACTGAGCCACACCAGCCAGGGCAGGGAATTATGTTTTAAAAGAAACCAGAGTGCTGAACAAAAAAATTCTTAAGACTATTAAAGAGTTAAAACAACTCTTGGGCTCCAACCTACTACAAGTGGGTAAATAAGCTCCAAAGCCCATCTCACCACTTCAAATGGACATACACAGCAATGCCCTCTACACATGTCACCAGTGACAGTGAACAGGATGACAGACTGTCTCCACCCCTCAGACAGTGGAGGCAGAGGCCTTGGCAGAGCAAACCAAGAACTAAAAACAACAACAAAAAGCAATGAAAGAAAGCAAGCAAGGTAGCTTCTCCCAGAGAACTGAACAAGGGTCCAATCACAACGATGCTCCGAGTGCCAGGGCCTGCCTATGGCCCAGCACGCCAGCAGCACTGGGGACCAGAATTTCCCTGACATGAGGCTTGTTACTGCAATCATCCTATACCTGCTCTATGCAGGGGATGTGACGTGCAGGGGAGGGGACACTGACACCCCAATTTTTTGCTTTTAACCCCTCACCAAGGAATCACTCCTGTCTCTGCTGGAGAGATTGCACCATGTAGACTTGCTCTAGATGAGAAGAGGGGACCACAATCTGGCCTGTTTCCCTTGAAGGAAAGCTGGCTGCGTTGCACGTGTGGGAAGAGGAATGAAAGATATTTGATGATTAGCAGGGCAGCAGCTGGCAGTGCCTGGTTAAATGTTTATCAAACATATGTCCTCTTCTTCTCCGGTGACAGTTATGGCACACTAATTTTCAACTCTGCCTGCAGAGGGGTGGTACGTGGGCAGAGGAGCCACAGGCACATCCAGGTGTGGGGCCCCGAAGCCCTCTGCTGTCCACGCTCCTCCTCCTGCAGCCAGCCACCCTGGAGGCTCTATGGCCGGGCATGGGCCTTGCCGGGCAGAAGGGGCCCTCGCCTGAGAACTGCAAAGGGCAGGGTCCCCCACCCCCTGTGCACAGAATACAGTGTGAGGAAATGAAATGTATTTTTCATGGTTAAATCTCTGAGATATGGGAATTGTTTGTTACTGCACTTAGCCCACCTGCACTAACGTAGAAATTAGAAGTTAGTGTTCAGAATTGCAAACAGGCATAAATGTACTCATACATGTACTCATAAATGTCCCTATATTTCTGTGAAAGCTACACACGTATCTTATAATAAATCATGTAAGAACAAGAGACCACAGTTAACAAGTTGCTGGTGGCATATTTTATGCCCCCAAAAGAGTATAAGGGTCATCAGTAGGAACTGAACTGGGGTCCTCCCAGGACACTGACCATGGGACTAGAATGTGACACTGACCCGCACTGCTGCTCTGCTCACTCCCACAGGACTGAGTTCTGGGGGGTGGTCACAGGAGAGTGCCGCCCCCACGGTGCACAGGCAGCCCGTGGCACTATTCCCACGTGCAAGGCCCTCAACACTCTGAGCTATCGCAGGAGGCAGAGGACCAGCCTCCATTAATAGAACTCACTACTCTACGTTAAGAGTCCTACTTCAGACCTATTTGGACATTTTTCTTCGTGTGTGAGGTTTTACAACTATCTGATCATTTTTGTCTATTAAAATATATATTGTTATGTAAAAATAATACGTTTATATTATGTATATTGTTATGTTTATGTTTATTTTAAAACAATCAATTTTAAGCATGGGGGAATTTTTTTTCTGAAAGTGCTATTTAAGAAACTTTTAACAGAGAAGATAAGTGCAAAGGAAGAAATACCATTTCCACAGAAAAGATCAGTTTATTTCTATAGCAAAAGAAAATGAGAATAAGCAAGCATCATAGATAATGCCAATCAAAATGGCATGCATGTAGAATAAATATAATGCAAACTTAACTCATAAAAAACTGTCTATTTAAAGATAAATAATGTCAAAATTAAGCTTAAGCACCAGTTACTATCTACTGGATTTTTAATAATTTGTTGTTTGCTGTTGCCATATAGGCAAGAATAATTGGAAGAAAGCTGGATTTCCGTGTGGAGGCTGTGATTCCGGCAGAGCATCCCAGTGCTCAGTGCCACCACTCCACCTCCAAGCATAAGCAGCATTCTAAGAAAATAGTGTGGCTCTTAATTTAGATGAGTAATATTTATAGATATAATAAATTACTAATCTTATCATGAATAATTTATGCCAGAAAACTCATATTCAAAGAATATCTCAAACCCAGGCATATTTTTAAAAAGCTGTACAGTTTTTCAATCCCAGCAATCTACATAAATTACTTTTTCAAGGGCAAATGCACTTTCCAGAAAGTTTCACCTCCACATGAGCAATTGAGGTTGATTTCATGCTTAAATTTACACCTTGCACCTGGCCACATCCCATTTCCACTTCCTGATCACTGCGACGTGGCACTGTCTTTCCAAGACATTGACAATGCTCTGATATTTTGGGCATGATGCTAGGGAGAGTTAAGTAAAGATAATTCTATCTCCATGAATTTACATCTTAGCATTTCAGGTTGATGTGTTAGAGTAGCAATTTTCAACTGGTGCGCCACAGGAAATTGTAAAACATGCAGTACCTGACTGTTTAGTCAGGGTCACGGACATTTTTCCCTCAGATTGTCAAATAGAAAAATGATAACAGCCAACACAACAATAGCCATCCAATGGAAATGAATCAAAATTATACCTATTTTTTGTCAGATGGGCAAAAAATATAGTTTTGGCGTATTGCAGAATTTTAGTAGTTTATGTGTGCCGTGAGATGAAAAGGTGAAAAATTGCTGTGTTAGCATATAGTCTTATAAGTATAATTACTTCAATAGTTCCACAATCAAAATTATTTTAGCAAAAGCTTAACTTTTCAATTTTTAAAATATCTTTCTTATTTCTTGTTTTTACATTTTATACCTCTTCAACCAAAGTTTCAACAAGGGTTCAAACATTGTCCTTAGGTATTCACTCATAAAATTGACCTGATGATCTGAGGACAAAGAATGGGCAAGTCTCTCATTAGGGCATAGAAATAAAAAAGACCAAGAAGCCCTGTTTTTCAACTTAAATGTTGGTTGGTGGCATCTTCCATATAAAGCCATAGTTTTTAATTTGGTTATCATGTGGTTTCTCTTATATCTGATTGTATACCTGGATGGTATAAGAATCCACATAAACAAATTCTTATAAGAAAGAACTGGTATATTTTTAATTAACGTATTTTAGTAATTTCTTGGTTGAAATTTAAAACATTCTGTATCTAAATCTTTTGGGGATTCTACTCTACTTAAGGGTATTCTGTATATAGCAAACAATCACAAAGCAGAACTAAAAACTGAATGTAGAGTATGTGATATTTTAACATTGTGGTTTTGAAATGATTACAGACAATATTGAAGTGGATAAATTATGATTAAGGACAGAGAATCAATAGAGCCTGGACTTAGTAACTAGGGTTAACAGTCAAGAGTTCTAAGCTTATTCACTCGCCCCTGATTTTGAGACTATGAAGTATTTTAATATCCGATGATCTGATTAGCAGTCCAAGATGGCATAGCTTCTGAAATTCACATGTCAGCTCAGAAACATGTGTCTGATGTTATGAGCAGAGTCCTGGGAACACAGTCAAAGCACTTAAAAGTCAGGTGTGTCTCCCAAGACATGAGGGATGGGCTGGCTGTCCTTAGCCACCAGCATTTATTAGGTGGTGCTAAGCCAAGCACATTTAATGTGTGTGGAAAGAGCCTCCATTGCACACACACACAATCATCCTTAAGGTACCATTCTACCAATAAAAAGAAAGGGGTATCCATACAGCCCCACTCCTTCAACATGAGTAAGTGAATACAGGAGGCAGCACAAGGCTCCTCATCCATTTAGCTAAAACTGGTGCTGTGAACAGATTACTCAAACTGAAACAATCCCCCTGTTAAATATTGGTTTGCCTTATTTGATCTTCTTTGTCTTTTTTTTTTTTTTTCCAACAAGCCAAACAAGCACCAGTTGCTTGTGTTTTAATAGTAACCATTCAGGAAACAAGAACAGTTTTTCAGTGTGGGCAGCAATTGTAAGTATATTACAGTCCTTTCTGTTTCCTCCTTTTCCACAGTCCAGCTACCAGCTGTTTTGATGGCCCAAGAGGCATGACAAGAGGCCCACCAGGGAGGAATCACATGTTCAGTCCTGAAAAATCAACTCATTCTTCATTTGAGGAGGACGGGGAGGGCCCAGTGCAAAGGTACGAAGTCTAAGCCAGGCTTCAGTTCATGCATTTCCTTCCAGACTGAAGGGTGACTTCACGTCTATGCACTTTGCAGTAGTTGGAAATAGTAAAGTGCCACCCATGGGCTAGGAACTAACTAATTAAATAAATGGGACTTTTTCTTAAAGGAAAATGTCTGTACCTATTTAGGCTGATGCATCACTGGCCACGTTTGTGAGCTCTGTGAGCCTTGTGCAAGATAAGCAGTATCTGGACATCTGAGCAGTGTCAGTCCCGGTCAAGCACAGGCCGAGTCCTGATGGGCCCGGCCTCACCTGACCAGCTGAGAACCATGGACAAAGCACACAGCCTCTCCTCCAGGCAGCATGCTGGCCTGGGACATGCCCTCCCTCACCTGTCTCTCTCTGTGACAGGTAAGGGTAAAATGAACTAGTGGATGTGAAAGCCATCTGAAAAGGATAAATCACACACACAAAAATGCAACATTTTGCTGCAGTTTGTCTGTCCCTCCTTAAAGAATGAGTCCATTTAGAATGCTGTTCAAATATTATCTGGAAATGTACCTGTTCATCAGGAGATTCGTATCTATATTTCCATTTCCCCATGCTGCAGTCCCTGCACATATAGGACTGCCCGATCTTGTGCATCTCATGGACACTACACAATACATGGCTAGGTGACACCAAATCCCTGAATTTCATTCAGGTGTACACATCTATGTGTAACCATCGTGAAACATCTGATCCAGGAATCTCCAGGCTTTGGAACAGAGACCGGAGTGATGTGACTAGCAGCCTGGAGCACCAAGTGCACTTCCTGTGCCATGCCAAAAAACACTCTGGCCAATAAAGTTAAGGTAATTTTTAGGCAGGTTTTAAAATAAATTTAAAAATGTTATATTTATTAACAGGAGATAATGAGAATGAAGTCAAGTTTAAGAACTGAAACAACTCCCCAAATTCTACATTTGAAAAAAATGAAGGGAAGAGTTTCAGATCGACAGTGTAAACCCATGTGACACAGCCTGTAATTTACGGTGTACAAGGCATTGATTTGCTACACTTATATCTTGCAACATGATCACCACCATAGCCTTAGCCAACACCCACATCCTGTCACATAATTACCATGTTTTGTGTGTGATGAGAATTCAGATCTCCTCTCTCAGCAACTTTCAAGGTTGGAATATAGTACTGTTGGTTCTGATCATCATGCTGTCCATTAAATCCCCAGAACTTACTCATGTAATGACAAGTTTGTGCCCTTTAACTAACATCTCCTGCTTAGGGACATATCACCTGTTATGTCCAAGAAAAGTAGCTGGCTCACTGGGGTCCCTGGTGACATGTGTGTGAGGTTCAGTTATGTGGAATAAGCACTGGAATGGCAAATAGAAAAGCAAGTCTTGAAATATTGGTCAAAGCTGAGTCCATGCAGCCTGCACAGGTAGAATGAAGCACCTGCTTCCTTGTGGTATCAAAAGAAGTCTCCAAAGTCACTGGCTCTAGTGCGTCAGAGGGTCACTTGGAACTGATGAAGTTTCTGACACCTCGTTGCATTATCAGAGAACAACCTTGGCCAGAAATTGGTATTTCTCTTTTTGAAACATATTAACTTAAAATGTTTGGACTGGTGGATCTGCTTGTGTACTGATACACCTAGGACTTGCAGCAAGTAGCCCAGGAGTTCCAGCCACGATGCAGACATAGGCAGAAATGCTTCACTTCCTTGCATAGCCAACGGAAGGACAACAACAAATTTAAAAACAAAAGGCAACCATAACTGCCAGATATTCAAACTTCATGGAGGTCTGACAACCAAGGAATTAAAGGAGAAACATTCATCCAGACTGGTGGGGGGGGGGGGGGGGGGGGGAGACAGGCAGCCAAGGCAGAGAGGACGCACAGCTGAGAAGGTAGCTCATAGACCAGTTGGTCCCACATGTGTGGGCCAATAAGCTAGGAAGAACCACTGAAAAGTGAGACAGACCGCAGAAGCCAGGGTTTCAACATGGGGAACTAGAGATTCGAAGCCTCTGGATGTAAAAATCTATGGAAGTTGTGGCAGTGGAAGAAACTCTCAGGATCACAAGAGAGTCTGTGGAGAGGCCCACAGGGTCCTAGAACATACACAGGCCCACCCATCTGCGAATTGGCACCTAAAAGGCCACAGTCCACTTGTGAGAAGTGAGAGAAGTGATGGCAAGTAGGGCTAGAGCAGTGCTGGCAAGTGGCTTGTTCTCCCTCTCACCCCTCCCCCACAGACAGTGCCACAATGCAGCAAAGAGAGTTGCCCCACCCGTAGGTGAATACCTAAGGCTCTGCCCATTCCAACATAACAGGTGTACCAAAACAAAAAAATATGGCCCAAATGAAAGAACAGATCAAAACTCCAGAAAAAGAACTAAGTGATAGAGAGATAGCTAACCTATCTGATGCAGAGTTCAAAACACTGGTAATCGGGATCTCATAGAAATGACTGAGCTAGTTGGCAAAATGAAGGAAGAAATGAAGGCTATACAAAGTGAAATAAAGGAAAATATACAGGGACCCAAAAGGGAAGGGAAGGAAATGTGAATTCAAACGAAGGATTTGAAACAAAATGAAGAAGTAAATATCCACCAAGAACAGAATGAAGAAACAAGAACTCAAAAAAATGAGGAGAGGTTGGGACAACTTTAAACTCTCCAACATCTGAATCATAGGGGTGCTGGAGGGAGAAGGGGAAGAGCAAGAAATTGAAAACTTATCTGAACAAATAATGAAGGAAAACATCCCCAATCTGCTGAAAAAAAAAAAAAAGACTTCCAAGAAATCCAGGAATCCCAGAGAATCCCAAAGAAATTGGACCCAATCAGGAACACACCAAGCCACATCATAATTAAGTTACCCAGGATTAAAGAGAAGGGGAGAATCTTAAAAGCAGCAAGAGAAGCAGAGAGTTACCTACAAAGGAGTTCCCATAAGAGTCTCAGCTGATTTCTCAAAAGAAATCTTACAGGCAAGGAGGGGCTGGAAAGAAGTATTTGAAGTTATGAAAGGCAAGGACCTACATCCAAGATTACTTTATCCAGCAAAGCTATCATTTAGAATGGAAGGGCAAATAAAGTGCTTCCAAGATAAGATCAAATTAAAGGAATTCATCATCACCAAGCCCTTATTATATGAAATGTTAAAGGGACTTATCTAAGAAATAGAAGAAGATCAAAAATATGAACAGTAAAATGACAACAAACTCCCAACTATCAACAATTGAACCTAAAAAACAAAACCAAAAATGAAGCAAACAACTACAACAGGAATAGAATCACAGAAATGGAGATCACATGGAGGATTATCAGTGGGGAGGTGAAAGTGGAGAATAGGGTGAAAAGGTACAGGGAATTAAAAGCATAATATGTATGCACAAAATAGACAGGGGGAGGTTAAGAATAGTATAGGAAATAGAGAAGCCAAAGAACTTATTTGTACAACCAATGGATGTGGACTAAGTGGTGGGAGGGAATGCTGGAGGGAGGTTGGGTGCAGGGAGGAGGGTGATAAAGGGGATAACAAAATTGGGACAACTGTAGTAGCATAATCAATAAAATATATTTTAAAAAATAGACGAAAATGTTTGGCCTTGAAGAATCGTCATCTCCAGTATTTTCCCTTTTAAGAGCAGACCAAGAGTGTGGCATGTTTGTTAAATGAGGGTGAGTTGATGTAATTGATGGATTTTCCAGCAGGATCCCAATCTGTCATCTTTTGTCACCAGTGTGTGAACTGAACTTAAAAATAAAAGTATAGATTAATTCACTCATTCTCACATCCATCTTTATACTTTATTTTATTATTATTTTTTTTTTCTAAAAAGCTTCCTGAGAAGTTCCAGGTAAGCCTTTCTGCTCAAAAATATCTTCCCCAATTCTATACTTGTCCATTATGAAACTCTTTTTTTTTATTAAATAAAAACAGTGTTGGTCCATCTTTTCTGCTGCCAAAGGGAGCCTATAGAATATACCAATAGGTTCTATTCATACTGTGACAGAATTTTAAAGAGTGACAGAGAAGAGAGCAGTTTACACAGTCCCTGAAATGCCACCATTCAATTATTTTATCTTGGTTTTGAAAGAAGTTTGCCAAAATGCAACTGTTCCAGTGGGTGAAACCATTTCTACTAATTCTGCTTAATTAGCTAGGAAAGGATGAGATGTGTAAAATTGCAACCCAGGAAATCCAACTTTGAGAAGTCAGAGGATACCTGAAGGGTTGTTCAGAGGAGAAACAGGAGATGAAAATGGAAGGCAGAACAGTGTGGCAGACCCTTCTGTGTGGTGTGGGCCCAGCTCCCACTTGGAGATGCACAGGACCCACGCCCACAGATAGGTTCCCTCGTGGGTAATCAGATTTACAATGTACCTAGGCTCTTTTAAAGCTTGCTCTTTGCTAAATCCCCCTCACTCTGCAAGTACCTTGCAGAGACCAGTGTAACTGGCTGCCTATTCATTTGCTAATGTCTTTCTTCTGTGATGTAATGAGGGGCATTGGCTCCTTTGTTGTAACCTGGGGATAGTGAAGGAGAACCATCTTGGAATGTGAGGAGATGTTTAGAATAAAGGCCTGTCATGGCGGAGGCCACAGCTTTTGCTCCTCTTGAGAGAAAAGCCATGCTGTCATCCCATTTTCTCCACTAGACTCAGTAGTCCGTGTGTATGTTTTAATTCATCCATAATGACGTGGACACTGCTGGCTGGTGTCTGCATCAGAACAGCATTGAAACGACTTCATTGCTGTGCATGGAGCTGTGAGTCCCCAGCTGTGGACAAAGTGTAGATTTGATGCCTCCCATACACGGAGGGCAAAGAGAGGTAGGAGGAACAGCAGACCCCTGTAGACGGTCAGTGCAGAATTTATAAGCAGGGGTACCTATGTAGGAGGCTGGTCCTTGGCATCTGCAAGAAGAGTGGATCTCCACACACCCCCCACCAGAATCTTACAAGTTCCAGTGGAAGCCTTCACGGGGCTCAGTCCGCATGGTCTCAATGCACCTTACTACCTTAAAGCTGGGCACAAGGAAGATCTGCCGCTATGGGTGCACTTTAAGGACAGAGAAGGGGTAAGGAGCCTCGGATTGCCCAGCAGCAGCTCACAGGTCAAGCTGTGGTCTTGGCCTCTTGATTACCTTCCCCAGCTGAAAGCAAAGGTTAACATTTATCTGCAGCATCTATTGGAATGGTGACTCAGTACCTATTTAGTGCATGACTTGCAATAAAGAGAGTAGACAGAGTCACCAATTTTAAAAATATTATCTCCCAGTGTTTTTAAGCCAGTGATAAAAAAATGAAATTACTGACATTAAAACAGTGATATGACAATTGCTAAAAGCTAGTCTTTAGGGGGGAAATGCAACATTAAATAAAATGGTCTTTTCTGAAGTGATTTAATTCTGAAATGTTTAAAAGCATCATTTCTGTTATTTTTCATTTAAGCTATTACTCATGCCTGGATCTTCGCAGAATGGGCAAACAAATGAGAAGTGGCTACATATAAATTTAGAATTATTTCCTGAAGGCAGCAGAGAATACCACCCCAAAATATGCCTTTTTAGCATATTGATTATTTTGAATTGGAATTACTTGAGAAACAGCAGGTTCAAGCACACTGGTCCTCCTTTGTCACCTGAGAGCAGAAAAAAACCTCCCACATGGAGGAGCCTCCCTGTGCCAGGAGGAGTGGAGGCATCCTTGTCACCAGAGCTGGCAAATTTGGGGCCAAGGGGGTGTGTGGACAGAATGCATCCCTGCCATGCTGATGTACTATCCAGGCCCAGACCCTCTTGTCTGGTCAATTCTTCACAAATTTACTGTTTCTCTGTCTGAAAGGTGGGAGAGCTGCCTGCTTTGGCCACGTCTTTGACTCTTGTATTCCTACGGAACTTCTATAAATACTCACACAAAATTAAATTTGTTTTCCTCCTGTTTTATGAGAATTTAATTTTTAGACCAGCCAAAGACTATAGAAGGGAAAAGAGGGAAATTTTCCCACCCTTACATCCCATTTAATTTTGGCAAGTGACTTTTGAAAATCTTAAGGGATCTTGAGCTGGACTGCAAATAACTTGATTCTTGATTTTCAAATGTAAAATGGCATTAATTAAAATCTTCAACATTTGATAGACATCTACTTTATTTTGTAGTATTTCTAGATAAAATTTTAGTAAATTAATATTTCTGATACAGTGCATTCTGGTCATAGAATAAAGGGTGTGGTCATGTGATCACTATTCCCTTTAGTTCCCTTGCACATTTGCAATCAGAACTTGGAATTCTTCTCTGTCTCCACGTTTGTTTCCAGCCCTTCCTCTCTCACCCTCACCTTTACTTGAGACATGGCCCTGAGCAGGAAACAAAAGGTGTCAAACAAGTTGGTGCTCCGGTCACCTGAGGTCTCCACACAGCTGATCCTCATGATAGAGCACTTGAAACTCAAGTTTTATCAATTATTAAATGGGAACCTGCTTCTAGAGGTTTGAAAAGGCCATGATTCTCTTCCTGAATTGGATTTATTCTCAGACATCTTCATGTATTGAGGCAAAAGGACTTCTCCCTCGTTCACTCAGCAACTGCTCGTTGAATCCCTGTTGTGTGCAAGGATCCTAAGGCAGAGAAAAGTCAGATGTGGTCCCTCCTGCCATCATGGAGCCAAATGTACCATCTTACCAAGTCCAGCTCCTGACTCATCTCCTCCCCTTCTGTTCTCCCCCTGGGGTTCCCATGACTCGGGCTTTTTACTGAAACAATCACCCCAGCCTGGCATGGAAGGTTTCTAAGTCAGAACAACTTCCTTTGATGATTGCTTGCCTCCTTTCTAGACTTTCTGAATTTCAAGACCCACATAAATGAATTGAATGAACACGCTCGTGAGTCTCCCTGTCCTCAGTATGACCAGAGATAGGATTGTGTCCGAAGCATCAGGAGTATAATGTGACACAATTGTTGATACCTCCTGTTTCTCCTTCTGTTGCAGAAGAGACCCTCATTTCCTAGCTGCCCTCGGAGACTTTCAATTTTTGTTTCATGAGAAATCATTATGAAGTACCTTCCAGAGTTGTTCAAGATGAACTTCAGTTTTCAAATTAACAATTTCCCTTAGAACACTATGGCTTTGTTAAAATTTTAGGCTGGTTACTTTAAAATAGACCCACTGCTGTCAAAATGCTGCAGTGAGAGGTGAGGAGCAGCCTCGAAGTGGGAAGTGCACATGTCATAGTGACAGCTCTGCCTCTCTTCAGTGTTTCTGCTGTGATAATTAAATTGAGACTCAAGCCTACTCTAATCCAGGCATATTTTTATATAACTCACTCACTACACTCAATTGCCCTGGTCCCCAGGGTCCTATTCCAGGGAAGTAAGTGCTCTTAAGGTGTGATTTGGGTGGGAAGCAGCAGCCCCCACTGCACTGCTGATAAATGAAAGCTTGTTATCTCTCTCTTACATCAAGGCAAAAACACCAGAGAATGGGTCTTAAGCAGTAGGCCCATCAGAACATTTATGTGATGTTCTGGAGAGGAACTGGGCCCAGAAACAGAGCCATGGTCACAGCACTGCTCTGCCCAGGGCCAGTCTGCACCCTTAGATCTGTGCTGAGCCTTGCCAAGCACAGTCCCAAACCTGTAGGAATAGATCAGTAGTACAAAGCAGAATGCCTGGCTGGGGGTTGGCCCTCAGTTCCATGTGTTTCTTCACTCCCTCCCTTCCTTGCTGGAGAATCCCACGTCATATAACAGAGGGCCTGCATGCCTTGGTCACCCCAGGGAGCCACTGTGTGTTTATGAATTAACAAGTGCTGTAGGATGTGGAGGAGCCATTGCCTTTTGGGATGACTGTCCAAACAGCCACTGTGAGCCAATGAGCACTTCACAAGTGTTGTTGCACTGTAGTAACTATGATGTTGTGCTGTGGTTGTTATATATCAGCTGTTGGCACCAAATGCTTTAAACACAGTGTGAGATTTAGCCATTGTTCTCTCAGAGCTGAATTTCCTTATTTCCACTTATTCTGCTCTCAGAACTGCCTCTCTGGCTGCTTCCTTCTTGTGCCCCATGCAGGCCCTCCTCCTCCTCCTCTTCATTTCTAAATGCTCAATCTGGGCTCTGCTCTGTCTCAAAATCCAGACTTCTCCTTCTAGACTTGAACTCACAACTACATTCCAATAACTTGCACAGATTTTTTCTGCCTGCACCTGCTTAAGATGTATGGAGGAGGCAAGGAAATTTTCCTCTACCCTTCTGAGTTCTTGGCTGAGACCCTTTTAATAAGAGACAAATTAATAAGAGAAGAACAAACAGAAGCTTATTAACATGTATACCTTATGAAAGCTTGGGAGAGGCAAGGGAAAAATGGGTAACTCTGGAGGTGGCTTAGATTTTCAACTTATTTAGCATCTTCAAGAAAGGACAATACCTTTGTGGAGAAATGTCAGGACAAAGGAAAATAGTTTTAGGGTTCCAAGGGAGGAGACAAAGGCAGGTAAATTTGATTATATGTAGACTCCTCTGGTGACTTCTTTGGGCTGAGAAGGATCTAGAGATGCTGTAGGAATACCTTTGCCCCTCCTGCCAGTGAGGAGAGGAGAAACACTGTTGTGAATGTTTATCCCACTTTTAGGAAAATAAGATGAGGGCACAGAGCTTTTCTCACAGCTGCTTCTTCTCAGTTGCCTTCAGCTCAAAATAATCCTTATGCCAAAGTGCCATATTTGGGGGTAACATGATTGTCAATCATTTGGATAGTTCTACAAAAGAATTCTTGATTTTCTCCCCCAAAACTATTCCCTCAACTCAATGGATAGCTCTACTATTGTTCACTCGATAGGATCAAAAATCTAAGTCAACATCGACTTAACTCAGCCTCTTTTTTGCTGCTCCACCTTTCAACATCCAATCCACCATTAAAGAACAAAAACTCAGCAGTGGCCAGTGTGGCTCAATGGATTGAGTGCCAGCCTGCCAGCCAAAGGGTTGCTGATTCAATGCCCAGTCAGGGCACATGCCTGGGTTGCAGGCCAGGTCCCCAGCAGGGGGTGCTCGACAGGCAACCATACATTGATGTTTCTCTCCCTCTCTCCTGCCCAACCCCTCTCTCTAAAAATAAATAAATAAAATTTTAAAAAAACAATCAGTTGGGGAAAGTGAGGATATTTTCATGCAGATTCCCTCTGCTTCTTTTACAGGGTAGAGAGTGCCATGTGACAGATTGCCTATTTGTACTCACCAAGAAATTCCAGACGACCGACTGAGATCACAGTCCTAAAGGAGGTCAAGTTCAGTGTCATGGGCTTTAGCACAAGTGACTCCATTTTGTCACTTTCCCTTTAACACCATCAACCAGTTCTACCAGATCCCCTTTCAAAGGACATCCTACATGTCACACCTCCCAGTGTTACAGAAAACAGCCCCCCTGTCCCTGGGAGTCTTGTTACTATATGGATTTGTTTTGCTTGCTATAGGTAAGAGCTGTGACTTTCAATGCCAGAGTTTACTAAAAAGAAAAGGAACTATGTATTCAAAAGTTATACAGGTTTAGAGTAATGGTGGAATGTCACTGTTAAATCCCAAAGTCCCTTTCAACACCCATAAACACACAATAGCCCTGCCTCCCCTTGTCAAACAAGGCCAGTCAGGGGACTATATCTTGAAAAGAAATAGAAGCCTGTAGCTTGGCCAGGCTCCTGTTCTTAATCCAAAACCACATCCTCATGGTGGGCAGGGGGTCCTCTGCATCCTTTCAAACCACGTGACCCAGGGAGAGAGCTCTGCATGGCTGCTACATCATGCTTTCCTGCTTCTTTACAAGCCGCATGGTTAAGAGAGCCCCTCCATTCACTCCAACACATCATGGTAAAAGCCCCAGCATGGCTGCCATACCTGGGTTTAGATCCCTGCATGGATCTTCCTCCATAACCCCATTTCTGACTCTTCCTACACTGGGTTACACCTGCCAGTAGTCTGGTTTCTTCTGCCTTTCTCAGCTGCCATTGTAAGTCTGGGCAGGCATGGCCCCGTGATCCAGAAGCCACCTTCAAGCCTTCAAGCCTCTCTCACTGGTGCAGGAAGCCCTCCAACTACATCACATCATGGGTTAGAGTCATGCCCCTCTTCCTGGCTCCCAGAAAGCATAGGCACAACTTTTAATGTTATTAAAACACTGGCCAAGTTCTTCAGATATGCAGAGTAGCTCTCAATGGCCCTGCTCCACTTCCCTCATCCCACAAGTGATAGCTATGGGGGTTTTCTCCATTGTGGGGAAGCTGTAGCTCAGCACCTGTTACACCAGCACGTGCCTGAACCACACTCATCTTCACAGTTGCCTCTTCACTGGTCTCTGCGCTTCTACTGATGTTCAGGCAGCCCCACGCCCAAGGAGCCAAGGTGGTCTCCATACAGCCTGAGCCAGACCCTGTCACTTTCCTGCCCAAACTCTGAGACCGTGCATCACCTGCCCCTGCCTCCCTCTCTAACATCAGGGGCCCCAATTCTCCTTCACTCATTCTGTTCCAGCCACACTGACCTTCTTGGGGACCCTCAAATGCACCTCCCTTGCCCCTCACAGAACCTCTGCACTGACAAAAAAGGAAGAGATGTAGGGAGCTGTTCTGCCTGGTTTCAGGGACTGTAGCCTCATTAACAGACAAGAGTCCCATGACTAGGGCTGAGTGAAAAGGCCTTGGGGCCAAGAACTTGTAAGAAGACAGAACCTATCCCTCCAGCAGAAGCACAGATCCTGCCTCCTTCATTTCTCCCTGCTTGGACCAGGTGGATGACTGGTTAGCCAATGACAGGTGAGATTCCTCAATGGAGGGGCAACCTAAAACAGGCATAGTCCTGAAGTGTCAGCGGGGAAGGACTTGGGGGTCTACAGAGAAGGGGCAGAAAGACCCTCACCCTTTGGCTTTGTCATAGCCTGAATCCTCATTTTGTGTGTAAAAAGTCTCCTAATTCCTTGGCTGCTTTGCTCCCCATACCTGACTCAACCTGAAAACAATGCAAGAGACAGCTTCAGCCTTGCACTGGAACATATGGCTCCCAGGGGCAAATCTGGCCTGAGAAAGAATGTACATTTTGTCCTTTGAAGCCTGCTTTGCCTAGCATAACCCTGTTGATTACAATGGCCCAGTGCCTTTGGTTATACCATCATAACAAACAAAAAAGGGGGAGATGTTGGGGACCACTCTGTGTGGTTTCCAAGATGGTAGCCCTGTAAGAGCAGCCCTGAAAGGGGCTAGTAAGTCTCCCTGGAAAACCAGGTAATGCAGGTGACAGTCATGACCCAACTCTAACACTGAGGGTTCCCATGGAAATCAGGCCTGATAAATAACATTGTATCCTTTGAAGCTTTCTCTGCTCAGTATAGCCCTGTCAGTATAAGCTGGATGTTTAAGTTCAAGGCATAAGGAGTAAACTCTTTATCTCCTGAAACACATCTTAAAGACCCTCTGGCATCAGCGTGACTAACAGACCCTGACCTGAGGCAGATCTCTGTGTTGCTTCAATTGTTATCTATAGATAATATCTGTTTTTATATGACTATAGCCTTTTGACATTGATTGATGAGCTATGCATGTATGCTGAATATATCTACACACACGATTCCCAATAAAAGCATTTGTGAGAAGGGCTCAGGGCATTCCCCACTAGAGGGAATCGACACCCACTTTCCTGCTGGAACATGATTGTGTCCAGGACAACTTACTTATCCACAGTGGATAGGAGAAATTCTGTGGGCCAGAGTTCCTCTCATGGCCAGCCCTCCTTCCTTCATCTTTCCTCGGAGCAGCACACCCCTCCCTCCCTACCATTAGGCTTTTCCCAAGCTTATTCTTAAATAAGCTTCCCTGACCACCCTATCTAAAGCAGCTCTCACACCCTTCATACTGTGATTCTGTTCTTTATATCTACTTCATTCTCTCCACATTCTTTCCTCATCTGAAATTATTTTATGTGCCCATTAATCTGAATCCCATACTGTAAGGGAAACTTCTTAAGGCAGAGAGTTTATCTGTCATTCTTTTCCCTGTCTCCCACCTGGCATATAATGAATGCTAAAAAATAGCACATTTAATTAATAATCCACTCAGTCACTTGAACTGCAAAACTGCTAGTGATTGTGGACAAAAAGGGGCACTGTAACAAATCTAATCTAAAGTAACCCTTGCTCATTCTATCTCCAAACTGACATCTCTACCTTGGTCTTTTTCTCACTGTCCTGAATGTAACTTTGTGGTCCAGTCTCCCACCTCCTCTCATCTGAGCCATAAACTCCCAATTGAATTTCCTACTTCAGCTTTTCCCTGCACCTTGGGGCATGTGTCCTTTAAAAAAAAATGTTGACAATCCATTAAAGTTCTTAGCTCCTGCTCACAGTGGTAATTTAGTCTAGAAGATTCTAGAACTCTCTTTGGAGCCAAAGATTTTTTGGATTTGAAATCTAGTCCCTACCCCCCCCCCACTAATTTGTTGTGTCACTTTAGGAAAATAATTTGAAATCTGTGACTCTCAGCTTCCTATCTGTATGACAAAAATAACACCTGTCCTCTGGGGTTGTTATGAAGATAAAAATGAGTTGTCATGAGGATAAAATTAGTTACTTTCATCATTCAGAATTAACATAGCACATAGTAAGCACCCAATAAAATCAGCTATTTTCTCATAGCTGCTGCTATGCAATGCAGACTTTCGTGTTTCCATGATGTCAGTCCTGGCCCTAATGTGACATGACCACACAATCTTATTGTTCAAGACCAAATGCCTCTAATTCCTATTTCCTACTCAAATGCTCCTGCAGGGTACCCTTGGGTCTTTGTCATCCCTGGTTCAGCCCCCAAGGACAGGGAGAGAAGGGCCACCTGCACAATCATGACATTCCCATGTCTAGCCCCTGCAGCAGGGGTCAGGGGAGCCCCTAGCAACTGACATGTCTTTTTCACCAGATAAGAAGTCTGACAAATTATATCAGCCCTTTGGAAATACAGTATGATTATCTCACTATAACAATCTTATATCTTGAAAAAGTGGCTATTTGAATTCTGGTAACAGTTTCTACAATTATTTGTTGTTGTTGCCCTTTTCCCTTATTATTTACTTATGATGCATTTTGGGAAACGTTCACTTCCAACCAGTTTGCTGAACTAGAGCCAGGAAGGTCGTTTAGAATGGGTAGTATGCCCCTGGGCCTGGGTGTGGTGGAAGGAAAAATTATAACGAGAGAAGCCCAGTTCTGGGGTCACAATAGGGCTTCCTTGGTACATCTTTGTCTTCCTAAACAGTGCCTTTAAGAATGCTACCTCTACTAACATTTCAAAAGTTGTGGAATTTCCTTAAAGGCAGTCAGACATTCTCTATACTCTTTGCCCCCAAGTATTTTCTCCTCCTCTCAATTCCTGGTTCCTTGATAAGTTTTCAAAAATTCCACACTAATCACTTGCACATGAGAACATAGGAGCCATGGTTAATAGGGAAATTGGTTAATTGGGAGGAATGAGTCCTTTGTACTAGCACACAGGTGGCAAACACAAGGCCCCTGGGCCAAATCCAGCTCTCCACCTTGTTTTACCCAGCCTAGCACCTTGTTTCTACCTGGCAGCAGCACAGAGCTCCTTGCCCCTAGTTAAGGAGTAGTTACATTTACACAGTCCTAAAATAACATTCAACCCTTTGAAGGTAACCACAAGGCTGATGTGGCCCCTAGTGAAAATGAGCTTGACACCCCTGTACAAACACTTATCAAACTCAAATGCCCAAGGGCTTGTCAGATTTGCTGGCAGAAAGTGATGTTCCCTGGTAGGAGGTGGTGGGGCGTACAGCACAGGTATGTTTGGTGGTGGGAAGGGAAGATGGCTTCCAGCGCTTGCAGCATGAAGCCAGTAGAAACTCCTTAGTGTCCACTGTACTCCATGAGAAAGAACAGTGGGGGAGCTAAGGAGAAAAAAAGTGGAAAGGAAAGACAAATCTCAGTTCTCAAACTTAATTCATTTCAAAACACTGTTCAAGAAGTGATTTGTTGAAAAACTAAATCTCATTTGTCTATCACCTGAGATGTGTGACTGATCATACAGGGATAAGCATGAAGAAGTTATCAGGTTGAGAACCAATGTTTTGTTCCACAACTGAGACATATTTTGTGTGAACAATTTGGTTGAGAACCAAATAGTTCAAAATGGGAGATGTTCAAGAACCGAGATTTGACCATAATAGGAAATAGGGAGACACACCTGGGACATTAATTTCAAATGTTTGTGAGCATCCCCTTAATGATAAAGTCTAAATAACCCCATGATCTAATGAGGGCTGTGCCCTGCGTGGAGCTCAGAGTGGCCTGGCAGACGGTTCACCTGGTCAGCCCCAGGTGGCTTGTAGTTAGCAATAGATTCACTCCTCTCAAGTTCACAAGGTGCAGCATTTTTACTTGTCAACACCTCTTTGTTTTTACATTTTGAGCTTTTTGTCAAAATTATAAGAAATTTGCTGGGTTAAAGTCAGTACATCTCTAGCTCCCAGCAGTGAGTTGTCTTTGGTGAGCATGAGACAGCAGCACACATACCTGGGTGGGGACCCCAAGGATGCCAGGGGGACAGAGGACTGTTGGATAACCCAACTGTAAGAATGTCACCACCCCTCCATTCCCGTCTCAAAAATGCAGCAGTAGCTCATATAATCTCCTTGCTAACCTCCTGCTTCCTTGCAGATGTTGAAACTACTGATCTGCATGTGCAGTCAATCAAGGTCTGACCTATACATGACCTTCCTGGGGTAATGCTAATGCCCCATGTTGGCCCTCACAGCAGAGGTGCAAAGAGAGTTACTAAGCATCCAGCAAAAGGAGGAACTGGGTGGCCCTGACCCTCACCACAAGCCCACTCTGTCCCCAGTGCATAAAAATTGCCAAGCAGACCAGCCCCGGGTCCAGTTCAGGGGACCTTCCTTTCCTCTGTGCTGCCTCCTTATGCTCAAGCATAAGCTTCATAAAATCTGTCTGGAAATTTCTCTGCAGTGTCTCCTGACTTTTTCATTGAGGAACCCCAATGTGGTAGCGTTTTGTGGCGGCTCTGGCAGGCCCCCATTTTGTCCCTGCAGCAGCAGCACGGAGCAGGGAGAAGCCGAGCCCAGGGAGCTTCAGCTGCTGACAGTGGCCACACCTGAGCCCAGAGGACCGTGCCAGCGGCTGCCCCCCACCCCCACTCCTGCCCCGTCTTCCCAGTCCCCAGACTTGTGGCTCCATCCAATGCCACTTCAGACGCCGGCACTCTGAAATCTCTGAAAGTGCCCCCTCGCCTGCTCAGCACTCCTACTTTCTGGTGCACACCGCCCTCCACTTTCTGTTCTTTGTGTTTGTCAGGCCTCTCAGAGACAATGGTGTGAGTTCTCTGACTGATTATTTTAAAACAGCTTTGGAAACATTCGTGCAGCATGCAAAGCTTTGGCCTTCTAAGCAAAATCTTAAATTAGTAACAGACCAACCCAAGTAGTCTTCAGAATCACAAGATTTGGGCTGGTCTGAGTTTGGTTTAGTTAAATAGGTACATCTTTAAAATTGTCAACATTAAATAATTCTTTTATTCTACCCGAGTTTATTAGTTAAATAAGTCCATGTTACCTATGTGGCAAAATGGTCAGCAAAAAAAAATAACTTGGTATGATAAAATTTTCACAAGTAATCTAAACTTAACAGGAGCAACTAAATTAAATAAATGTAAATGAGATTTTTTAAAAAGCTTCTTGTAGGTTAATTCTTTAGCAATAATTATGTTGTATGTGTAGTTCAATGATTTTATAAATGTTTTTGGTCACTTGAAACTTTAAACTTTTGCTAGCTAATTTAAATGATGGCTTTTCATCCAATGTCTAGACCATTTCCAAGTAGGACAAAATAATGAGATATTAATTATGGAATATAGGTTTATCTTTCTGCTTATTATAGAGAAATGGAAGATATTTAGGTCCATTAGTGAACATGACTTATCCCACATTAAAAAACACACTATGAGAAAATATATTTTTAGAAAATTATTAAATGAATTCATAAATATCAATCTAAAGAATAGTAATTGCTTACTTTTCAGTTGTCATTAGAAATTGAGGTTGCTAAGGATTAAGATTTTTAATTAAAATGAAAAGAAAATTTTAAGGAATGAAGATACATTTGAAGGAAATTAAAGAAAAGTAGTTTTGTCCTAAAGTTGGTTATTTCTGAATGAGTTAAGAAGAGGCCAACTAACAGGAACTAGAAAAGTTATAGGTTTGTGGGAAAGGAATCCTGTGGAAGGAAATTTTATGTAGAGTTTAGTTCTTTTTCACTCTGTTAAAAAGAAAGGTTTTTTTTCCTGTATTTATTCTACTCCAGATAGGGTATTATAGGAAATTTTCTGCCTAAAAAGCACAGATTCTATGTTTTATTAAAATAGTTTTTTGTCACATTGTTTTAATCTGGCTTCTGATGAATTAAGAAAACTAATGAATCTTAAGAACTACACTGTATTTTTATTCGATAACTTTTTATTATCACTGTAGATAAATAATTTAATGTTGTTTCATTATGATATATGATCTTTTTGATAAGTGTTTTGAAAAAATTCCCAGGATTCAAATTTTAACAGGAGACCTTTTTCTTAACCTGGAAATGGCTTTGGGATATTGCTATGGGGTCCTGAAACACCTCAAATAATTTGTTTTCTCCCCTTACAAGGGAGATGTTTTGAACTATTTAGGTGATGCAGACTCCTGCCAGCGGGGTCCGTGTGTTGTGGATGCAACAAACAAATTCACATGGACGACAGAAGTCCTGTGGAGAAAAAGCAACGGCATGGCCACTCTCTCAGTGAGAGGGGGCCCCGACCCCTGCCTGGACAGGCTTTTATTGCTTTTCTGGGCACATTAATTAGGTATAGTTGACATGCTTAAATTGCACTGGAAGCTCTGTCAACTAAGAAATTGTGTTGTATTTGTGTGTATATATTCTTATTGTTAAGTGAATATTATATATTGGAGATCATATAAAAATTTCCAGGAGTCTGCAAAGTTCTGACACAGTACTCATTTGTAATTCTTGTTAATGTAAAATGTGTGTCACAGAAGAGCAGAGTGCTCCATCAATTGCGTTATAATCATGTCTGTGACTACATCATGTTAAGTTTTGTCGATTGCATTATAATCATGTCTATGACCACACCATGTTAAGTTTTGCCATTTACAGACAGTCATTGTTTTACTCTGATCCTTTCACAAGTATGTTTGATCTCCAGAAAGGTCCATGGAGAGGATTCTGGCCTGCTTTAAAATACAGGGTCCTGAAAACATGCAGATCAAACCTTTAAACTAGATGAAAATCTACAAAGCTCTGAGGAATAACTGGATTTATGAACTGCTGGCAAAGATCAAGACAGACAAGAATTAATTGTATGAGACTAATGAACTTAGGATGATTGCAATTTTTATAATATTGTTTGAAACATTGGTAATGTTTAAAACTTTTTTGTTTTCCAGACATAAGGACTTGTTATTTCTTAAACTACTTGTGACTTAGAAATGTTTGGTAACATATATCTTCCTAAGCAGTATTGAACTATTTATATTTCTCTCCTTACCCAATCCTTCTAGACATTTGTAGACTCTGAATGAGTATTATTATTTCTATAGCAATATGGTTGTTTGTGTAAATTCAATCTGTTTTCTTTATAATAGGGCACAATTGGGAACTCTGGATGAGGCTTTGACTGGAATGTCACGTTTGTGAGGGACATGCCCAGACTCTGGAGGTCTCAAGAAAGCACTGAGGAATTAAGGTTGACCTTGGCAGCCAATAAAATCCTCTTGGGGAAATGGCCTGGTGCCTTACTTATATGGTTCATGGCAGTTTTTCCAGGTAAGAAATGAAGGTTGTTTTCCTGAGGGATGGCAAAAGGGAACCTTCAAGACCTCTAGGAAACCTCAAGAACCTGAGGAATTCACCCTGATTGATAGGTATTACAAGCAAATGCTGATCACAGCTACATGGCTTAGCTTCTTTGCCCTGAGAGGCTAAAGTTCAATATGGAGACTCCTTATGAGATTCCAACAAAGCAGATTTTAAAAGACCATATATTATCAATTGCAATTCTTGTTGTATTTATGCAAACAATGGGCCAGTTTATTGAAACTAGACCTATACAATGAATTAGTCTCAAGTTGGCTATTTTTTATAAAATGAGGGTGATTTTAGAGAAAAAAAAATTACACTTTCAATAGAAATTATAATATATATTTGTTGATACTAGATTCCAGTGCTGTGTACTGTCTTTCAGATTTTGTTATATTTTTCTACTTGTAAACTGGACTAGATCTTAAGTTCTCCTAGTTTCCTCCAGTATCTGCCTCTGACTCTCCAAACATGTTTCCAATTTTTCTCCCATCCTTTGTCTTAGAATTATTGAGAACTAAAACTGTTTTGTTTTGTTTTTGTTTTTTTGAACCTTGCAATTACAGACTGCAGCTAGGTGACATAATGTAAACTTGGGAGAAATCATCACAACAGGCTATCTGGTTAAAAGGAGTATACTCTGGCAATACAAATAAAATCTGGGAAACCATTAAAGGTTATCTGTCCTCACTTACCTGGTTCCTTACCTTTCTGGGGCCCATAATGGCCCATCTACATCTATTATTTGGTTCTTACTCTTAACTCATAAACTTTGTCATTTCCAGATGACTACAATAATGGTTCCATGCCAAGCTGATGGTCATACTAGGCTTGCAGCCCATCATGGACAAGGAAGACCCAGGCCCTTACTGCTCTTTAGATCAGACAGTGAGAGAATTTTATTCCTCCCAAATATAGGGAAAACATCCCTATCCAGCAGGAAGTAGTCAGGAAGAAGAGACCTCTGACCCCAATCCTTTAAGAATAAGAAGGACAAAATCTCTTAGGGGGTGGGAAATAAGACAGCATAGGGACCTAGGCTCAGAACCCCAAGGATGCCAGGGGTATAGAGGACTGCTGGGTAAGCTGACTACAAGAATGTCACCACCCCTCCACTCCCTCCTCAAAAATGTAGCAGTAACTCATTTAATCTCCTTCCTAACTATCTGCTTCCTTGCAGATGTTGAAACTACTGATCTGCATGTGCAGTCAATCAAGGTCTGACCTATACATGACCTTCCTAGGGTGGTGCTAATCCCCTATGTTGGCCCTCACAGCAGAGGTGCAAAGAGAGTTACTAAGCATCCAGCAAAAGGAGGAATTGGGTGGCCCTGCCCCCCCCCACAAGCCCACTCTGTCCCTAGTGCATAAAAACTTTCAAGCAGACCAGTCCCGGAGCCAGTTCAGGGGACCTTTCTTTCCTCTATGCTGCCTCCCTTTTGCTCAAGCATAAGCTTCATAAAATCTTTCTGGAAATTTCTTTAGGGTGTTCTCTTTATTTCTATATTGGAGAATCAAGGAATCCTGACACCACTAACAAGCACACGTGCTACATACTTGACTCAGGATGTAGCATAAAGCTTTGAACCTTCGTGAACAAGCCCTGGGAAGATCACACAATTAAAGGGGTGTTGGGAACCAGCCTACCTGGTTTCAGAAGCTGTGACCCCCCATGGCTAAGGCTGAGCAAAAAGACCTTGGGACCATACGCCACTAAGGAGACAAAGCTTATCCTCCCAGCAGGGGCACAGTCCCTGCCCCCTTTACTTCACCCTGCTTGGGCCCAGGTGGATGACTGGTTAGACAATAATGGGTAAGATTCCTCAAAGGAAGGACAACCTAAGACAGTTACAGTCATGAAGGGGCCATCAAGGAGGGACTTAGGGACTATAGAAAAAGGGGTAATCTACCCTCACCCCTTGGCTTTGTCATAGCCTGAGGCCTCATTCTATCTGTAAAAAGTCTCCTAATCTCTTGTCTGCCTGCATCCCCCACCTTATTTTAAGCCTGAAACTGCCAGATGCAGGTGTGGCCTTGTGCTGGAATTGGCAGTTTCCTAGGGCAATCAGGCCTAAGAAAGAATGCATAAAATCTTGTGAAACCTGCTTTGCTAAGAGTACCCTCAATTTAAATGATAATAGTCCAAGCACAAAATGAATTTGTTTCCCAAAGTTGTATGACCCTTTGACATGACTCTATTTATCTGACCCTGACTCAGAATAAGCCCTATAGTTCTTTGAATACCTATTTCTTGATCATTACTGCCTGACAATGATTGATGAGATTTACCTGTATTCCTATGCAAACTAAACCCAATAAAAGTCCATTGAGGAACAGGCTCAAGGCCCTTCTCCTCTGAGAGATTGACCACCTTTCCTCCCCAAGCAGATCATGTCTTCGTAGACTTATTCTCACCCGAGGCAGCGGGGGAGTTCTGCTGGACAGAGCCCCCCCACAAAGGTGGGGGGAACAAGGCTATTTCTAACAGAATCAGAATTAGCCTGGCCTCAGAGAACACCAGAGCTAAGGGCACCTTTGTAGACAAAGAGCGAAGTGTGGTTTGCATGGTTGTCACTACTTATGGGGTAAACAGAACCACTTCAGTCCGAGTGGCCCTTGTGGCCTCCAGCTGAGAACAAGACAATGTTCCATATGCCCTCCTGTCCTTCCTTGGCTGTTGAGGGGTGTTGTATCTTTGCTCTTGCTTAAAATTGGCAAAGAGAGGTTCTCTGGCCTTAAATACAAAGTTTTGATGTAAATATTTATGTTTCATTTTGCTTGGGAAGGATGTATTTTCTGCCTGGAGTAGTCGTAACAGTTCTAATACTCTCAAGGCTTGAATCACAGTTGCATTGAGTGCAGAGTGGTTAAAAGCCCAGATGCTAAAGTCAGATGTCTGGGTTCAAGTTCCTGATCTGCCACCTAGCTGGGTGGCCCCATTTCTGTTAACCTCCATTGTATTCGCCTCTTCTAAGCTCTTTTGTGAGCTGATATGTGATGCACAACGAGTGCAGTGATCAGCTCCCATCACCAGCATGTTTGTGCACCACCTTACCGTTTACACTGCATTTAAAGCTTGCCACCAGCCTTTTTAGATGAATACCAGTAAAATGCCCTTTTTATAGGAGGAGAAATGAAGCTAGGGAGGGTTAAGCTATTTTTCCATGGTTACCAGAGCTAGAAAGTTGTGGGGTGGAATCAACCCTGAGTCAGTCTCACTCCCAATAAGATGTGCGCTGGCTGTGTTGTAACCGATATAGTGTGTGGTAGCCACTCAAATGTGTGCTAGGCATTTCATCAAGTTTCTGAGAAACTGGATTGTCAGGGACAACTGGACCACAAGTAACAGAAGCAAACTCAACAAACATACAGTAATTTAAGCCCTGACATACTTTGTTAACAGGAGGGTGGGAATAACCCACTTAAAGTCCTCAAGTCCACCAACATGCAAACAGAAGTCCACCTGCAGGAGCTGGAGTGAGCACTGTGATGAGGGTGGGAGACCAGTCACTGTCCTTAAGTAGATGGTGACCTCACAGCACAGACTGAACCCTCTGTCAACATGCAGAACAATCTCCAGTGGGGCACATACTCCACATTCAGCCTAATACAGGTTTAATCAAGCAAGAATTTCACAGCAAATGTTGAGTGTGGGCTCCTCAAAATAGTAAAGTAAATTCTGTGGCTCAGATACCAAATGCTATAGAAGTTTTGAGTTTGGGGAGATGGTGATGTTATTGTAGAGCTATGATTTTAGCAGTCATGAAAGAAAGAAGAGATTTGGGTAGATGGGCAGGAGATTGAAAGGCATTACAGAGAAAGGCAAGCGTTCAGAGGCCCTGAGGCAGGAAAAAGTGTAACATTCCTGGGATAAGAGAACACAAGAAAAAGGAAAAGATATTCAAGGAGGTAGACATACAGTTGTCAGAGTGATTCATTTCACAAAGAGCTTTCACAAATGATCAGTTACTTCTTGACTCTGTAGAGCTGTGTGGGTATTAGTATTTCCATTCACAAAAGAAGCTGAGTGTTTGAATAACATGCATATAGGTACACATCAAATCAGTATTGTACCAGCATTAAAAACAAAGTATTTTAGATCTGTGTATCATGGCTTAAACTGAAAGTTGAAACTCAGCTTAACAGCTACCATTTCCTGGGAAGTGTCACATGCAGGACCTTCTTCGTTATGAATTTGTAGTTGATCAAGGCTGTTGGGAGTGGGAGCACTTGCCCCTTAATCTGACTTGATTAAGCCAGGATTCTATAATATGATATTAGTGGTGACAGTTATTGTTTGTTGTTGACATCATATGTAAGATTGTTCTAAGCACTTTACGTACAGTATTTTCTGTTCACAGGTCCCTGTGTGGCAGGGTGTTTTCCCGGTGTAGGGACAGTAGGCACCATGCCCAAAATCATATAAAATGTGACTTGCCAGAACAAAGAACCCATCATGAATATCTCTGAAGCCTAAAATATGAGGCTTACACACCCTGTTTTATGTTCAAGAGCTATACCTCCCCTAACTGGTGGACTCTGTAACCACCCCAAACCTGCTGATTATAAATAGTATCTGTGGTTATGTAAGAAATATTTGTTTCTCTGAATAAGATGCCATTCTACCAGAAAAGGGAACTCAATCAGAGGTTAATTTCTGGGGCAAATTGAAAGGCCTCAGTCTCACTTGAAGGCAGATTGAGTACTGGGTTTGGAGGGGGTGTCAGGTGGTCTTTAGCAATTCACAGAGATCAGGAAGCATCATGCCAAGGTGGGGCTCTTCCAGCACACAGATGAGAGAACCAGACTGGAAGCATGAAGGGGAGGGTCCTGGAAAGAGACATGAACAGAAAGCCTGGAAGCCTATGTGGGAAGACAGCACAGCCAGGACTTTCTACATGGAAGGGGTGTGAAGTGGAATAGAAAGAAGGTGAGAGGCAGGTGGTGTATTCAGGCATTCAGGCAATGAGACTCAAAGTAATGGGAAGCAAGGTGGCCCTGAGAGGTGCTGCCTGCTCCAACCTGTTGTGGTTCTCCATGTGATGTGGAGACTGCAGGAAGCAGAGACCAGGGCAGAGCAGGTCAGTGGCTGTGAGCAACAGGAGTATCACCTCCCAGCTGTGCCCCTCGTGGGCTGCATCACAATTAATCCCCATTTTCTCACCCACAGAAACTGTCGTGGTTCTATAATATAACAGCAGGGTCCTTGTGGGTTAGATGATATGCAGTGAGTCACCCACTAGGTGTAGGGCTTGATAGAGGAAGTGCTCCAGAAAAATATTAATATGTACAAAAATATTTAGAGTCTCATGAGAAGGTCATTTTCCAGAGTTATAGTTTCATATGGTAATAGTTTATCTGAAAATGTAAATTTCTCTGAGCAAGAAGAAAAGGATACAGTAAATAAAACAGAAAAGCAAAAAGGCTACAATCAATAAGATATGCTTTCTTCAGCTCAATATCACTAAAATCTCTCTAACCCTGGACTTATTCAGGACAGCCAATCACCCATGAAGCAGGAGAGCATCGAGTCCTCCCAGAGGGATGTAGTGCAGCAATGGAAGTATGGTGATACAGTGTGATGGGATGGAGACGCAGTGATGCAGTGATGGAAATGCGGTAATGCAGTGATGCAGTGTGGTGATTCAGTGATGCAGTGATGGGAATGCAGTGATGCAGTGGTGGGAATGTGGTGATGAAATGATGGAAGTGCAGTGATGCAGTGTGATAGGGCAGAGATGCAGTGATGAGTGATCCAGTGTGGTGGTGCAGTGATGCAGCGATGGGAATGTGGTGATGCAGTGATGGAAGTGCAGTAGTGCAGTGTGATAATGTGGCGATACACTGATGCAGTGACACAGTGAGGTCATGCAGCGGTGCAGCAATGCAATGATTCAGTGATGTGGTGATGCAGTGCAGGAGGGGATACTGAGGTTCTATTACCACATCTGTCTCCTTCCACTGCATCCTACAGAAGCAAACATATGCGATTTCCTTAAAAGTAATCACAGATGTCATTTCAGACTTGCACAACTTTTAGTGTTACTTCAGGGGACTCTTATTCTAAGTCCCACACCAGCCATTCAGGTTCTCAGACCCCTTGTCCCTTTTGGATGAGAACTCAAAGAAAAGGCTGCTCAGTCCATGGCTTTTATTCCATTTCACTCTTCTGGGGCCCTGTCCTTACTCCTACCCCACCCCACATGCTGCTCTTATCTCTCCCTCAGTCTGCTCCTTAACGTCAGCCCTGGTGCCTCTCTACCATGGAACCCCAACACTTTCCGCCCAATGCCCCTGTGTCTTGTTTCTGCGCCACTCTTGGGTGCTGCAAATGCACCCCTCTGGGGGAATAGGCGCATGGTTGGGAAGCACAGAGTCTGGGAAAATCTCATGGGCCATTTCTGCCAGTCACTCCAGGCAGCTGGAAACAACTGTGGTCTTGGTGTATCATCCTTTACTCATGCACTGAAGCTTTTCTCTTCCAATGGCTCCATAGAATGGAAAAGAGAGAAATTCCCAGAAAGAGTCTAATTCAAGTCATATTCACTTTGTGTTAGTCACTGTCCAGAACACCTTCATGCCCATCAGCTCATTCACCCCTCATAGCTTTACAGCCCGTCTGTGGTAGAGCCGGGACTGAACCCTGTCTCTGGACTCCGTTTGTTCTGGCTGCTTCCTCATGTCACCAAACAGCATCTCTACACAAAGAGCCTCTTTTTAGAACATGTGTCCCATGTTCCAACTGGGAAACATCCATTGTTTGAAAACACAAAGATAGGTTGCTGCAGCTGGAGTTCGGGTTGTCTGGGACTCTGGTCTGCCTCCCTGTGACAGGTTCCCAAATACAAGATCTGTCTTTATCTTTATTCAAAGGTCCAGGAGGAAGCAGAAAATGCTTTCACTCTGTAACACTGCACGAATGACCCAGGAGACCAGCTCCCTGGGCCCATCACCATCAGGACAGGAAGACGAGCAGAACGCTTTCCCCCACAGCCCCAGCATTTCTGTGGGTGTTCTGAGACCATGAGCAGCAGTCAGCACTTGTTCCCAGGGCTCAGCCAAAGTCAACAGGCCTTTATCCCCAGAACGTCTGAGCCCAAAGACATAGCTGTCTTGTGAGACAGCCTCAAACACTTTAGTACGTGGCAGCAGGTGCTCCTTCCTGATGATAAAGCAGCTTTTCTGCAAAAGCAGAAAGAACAAGGCCACTAAGTTGAAACTGTGGCCATGTTAGCAAAAATCATAATGTGTTTCTGATCCCTGATAACAAATTTATTTATGGAAAGTCAGAAATAAGGCTGTGTAACCTCTGTCGATATTATTCTGTGTAATACATATTCTCTTAGTATTTAAAAGTAATGTTGCAACCTGGTCTGTATTTGTAAATATACATTATAGAAGCTCATTTCTGATAACAGACTATGTATTCATCTTCCGTTCCACTCGGGAGATAAAAAGCATTGATTGCTCTCACCTTTAACAGGCTTCCCATGGTGATAGAGATGCAGGGCCCTGAAGAAGCGAATGTGATTTCATCCTCAAGGTTCTGATCTTCAGTTCTTTAAAGGCCACAGAAAGACCTTCTGACCACCCAAGTTGGTTTCCCCAAATCTTAGTCCAATAGGCTACACAGTGACTACACTGTGATGCAGACGGACACTGGGTCAGTGCCCCACCTGCCATTCTGGGCTTTGCGAACATGCAGGCTTCACTCGGCCCCGAACCTGTGAGCTAACGTCATGCCGGTGAGCAGGTTTCCAGGGGCCTTAGCTTTCTTCTATTCTTGGCTGATTTTGGACACAAGCTTAAGAACTCCTTGAGCCAACTTCTGGCCAAGATGGAGGCATAGGCAGACATACTGTGCCTACTCTCACAACCAAGATTAAAAACAACAAAAATATAGGGAAAAAAAGAAGAAGAAGAAGAAGAAGAAACCCAGCCAGAACAGATAGAGGATTGAATTGTACGGAAGTCCAACAATGATTCACCTGGATCGGTAAGAGGGGTGGAGTTGGCAGCCGGCAGAGAGGGGTCGAGGAGGGAAGAAGTGGTAGCTGGTGGTCCCTGCGCACAGGTGGTGGTTACTGGGCACAGGGAGGCAACGAGCAGACCAAGCAAGATGCACAAAGTGGCTGACTGTGGTCACACATTCGCACGCAGATAAACCAGGCGAAAACCAGCATTGAGACAGAAGCCTCGCGGGAGAGTTCATTGGAGAGACCCATGGGGTCCTAGAACATGCACAAGCCTGCCCACATGGAAATCAGCACCAGAGGGGCCCAATTTGCTTGGGGAAAGTGGCGGAGGAGACTGGAGTCCATGGGACAGTGGAACAAGCACCATTGTTCTCTCTCGGACCCTGTCTCCCACATCCAGCATCACAACCCAGTGACTGGGTTGCCCCACGCTGGTGAATGCCTAAGGCTCCACCCCTCACTATTTAACAGCTATGACCAGACCAAAAAAAAAAAAAAACAAGGATGGCTCAAATGGGAGAACAGATAGGGACCCCAGAGCTAATTTATCTAAGTGACCAAGAGGTAGCCAACCTATAAGATGCACAGTTCAAAGCACTTGTAGCTAACCTAACAGATGCACAGTTCAAAGCATTGGTGATTAGGAAGCTCACAGAATTGGTTGGTTTTGGTCGCAAATTAGATAAACAAATGGAGGCTACAATAAGTGAAATGAAGAAAAACACACAGGGAACCAATAGTGATGGGAGGAAAACTGGGACTCAAATCAATGGAGTGGACCAGAAGGAAGAAACAAACAACCAAACAGAAAACAAGGAAGAAACAAGGATTCAAAAAAATGAGGAGAGGCTTAGGAACCTCCAGGATACCTTTAAACATTCCAACATCCGAATCATAGGGGTACCAGAAGGGGAAGAGGAAGAGCAACAAGTGGAAAACCTATTTGAACAAATAATAAAGGAGAACTTCCCCAATCTGGCAAAGGAAATAGACTTCCAGGAAGTCCAGGAAGCTCAGAGAGTCCCAAAGAAGGTGGACCCCGGGAGGAACACACCAAGGCACATCATAATTACATTAGCCAAGATTAAAGATAAGGAGAGAATCTTAAAAGCAGCAAGAGGAAAGGAGACAGTTACCTACAAAGGAGTGCCCATAAGACTGCCAGCTGATTTCTCAAAAAGGATACCTTGTAGGCAAGAAGGGTCTGGAAAGAAATATTCCAAGTCATGAAAGGCAAGGACCTATAAACAAGATTACTCTATTTAGCAAAGCTTTCATTTAGAATGGAAGGGCAGATAAAGTGCTTCCCAGATAAGGTCAAGTTAAAGGATTTCATCATCACCAAGCCCTTATTATATGACATGTTAAAGGGACTTATCTAAGAAAAAGATAAAAAATATGAACAGGAAAATGACAACTAACTCAGTTATTAGCAACCACACCTAAAACAAAAACAAACCAAGCAAACAACTACAACAGGAACAGAATCACAGAAATGGAGATCACATGAAGGGTTATCAGTGAGGAGGGGGAGAGGGGGGAAAAGGTACAGAGAATAAGTAGCATAAATGGTAGATAGAAAATACACAGGGGGTGTTAAGAATAGTGTAGGAAATGAGGAAGACAACGAACTTATTATATGCATGACCCGTGGATATGAACTAAAGGGGGGAATGTGGGTGGGAGGGGGTGTGCAGAGCAGAGGGGAGTAAAGGGGGGATATGGGATAACTAATAGCATAATTAATAAGTTATATTAAAATAAAAAACAACAAAGAACAGAAGCTCCCTTTTTTACATGAGAAAAAGGAATGGTGGGCAGGACCATGTCAGGAGGGCAGCTCCTCATGCTGTCTGGGGCTAAATGCTGCCTCCTTCTTTCTGTTCTGTTGTCCTGGTCCCATAACCACAGGATGGCTGCTGACATTCCAGGCATCACCTTTGCATTCCAAATAAGAAGAGAAAAACTTCCCAGGTAAGTTGCCTTTGTGAACTTCTGCACAAGTCCCACCCCAGAACCTCTCTGCTTACGTCTCATCCACTGCTTCTAGGTAGGGGGTAAGATGTGGGAGAGCTAAGAAATGTAAAGTTTTAGCTAGATATATTGTTTTCCCAAATAAATTATTCTTCTGTTAAAAAGAAGGAAGTGGGGAGGGATACTGGGTAGGAAACCTTCTCTTTCCAGGCTGTACCCATTCCTGCAGCATAGAGAACGTAGACAGATGCTCCAGACAGTGACAGAGGTCACAGAACTAAGGACAGGGTATTTCCCTGGGAGCTAGCAAGACTGCAGACCTCCGCAGCTGCTCAGGTGACAGCAGAAGAAGTGAGAGTGGGAGAACGGACAGGCATCCCCTTTCCACAGCCGGAGTGGCTCCCAAACGCCTCATGTCCCCTCTGTAAGGAGCATACACATTGGCTGCAAGTGTTGGTGTTTCTAACACACTTGACATACACCACTGCATTAAGTGTTTCAAGTGCGCAACATAGTGACTCAACATTTACACACCAAAGCAGTCACCACAATAAGTCTAGTAACCATCCGTCACCATGCATTTATTACTATATTACTGACTCTTCCCCATGTGCTGTGCATGACATTCCTGTGACTTACTTGCTTTATAACTGGAAATCTGTACTTCTTATTCCATCACCTATTACCCACCCTCCCTTCTGGCAACTATCAGCTTGTTCTCCGTATCTGTGAGTCTGTTTCTGTTTTGTTGTTCATTTGCCTTGCTTTTAGATCCCACATATATTTGAAATCATATAGTATTTATCATCGTCTGACTTATTTCACTTAGCATAATACTTTCTAGGTGTATTCATGTTGTTACAAATGACAAGATTTCATCCTATTTATCATTAAAATTCCATTGTATATAGGGTGAGTAAAAAGGTTTACGGTTGTGGAAATAATACAGTAATTAATAAATAACAACAATACAAGAATAAACTTTGTTTTGCACACACACAACTATGAGCCTCCTTTTGCCCATCCCCCCTGCACCACATTTTTTTTCACTCGCTCCTCTATGAATGGATACCTAGGTTGTTCAGCTGTAACTCCCTGCTAAATGCCATTTCCCTACAGGGTCAAGGCTACTGTCCTAAATGCCTGGGCCCCAGCTCTAGTTCTGGGCTGGCTTCAATCTGCAGCTCCGGTAATGCCACAGCCTGGCATTTCAAAAGCCCCACCTCATTCACCACCTGGCGTGGCCATTTCACATCTCCATCACAACTCCCAGCGCAGGAACCTGAGCCTCCTCCCCCTCATTTCTCAGCAACTCCATTCCATCAACAGGACACATGTGCCCACGGTCACTGCACACACTCCCTTCCTTGCTGAGCCTCCGGGACCTAAATGGAGACCCACAGGACTGGGGGACTCGTGGGGAAGTGGGCGAGTGCTGTCCTCAGGGGACCAGAGGTGCTGAGAAAGGCAAGGGACAAGCCCCTGACGCACCTTCTGAAGTCAACTGGGACGCTCCCTTTTATATTTAAAAGCCGTTCCTGTTATATTCAATTTCCAATATCCTCGTTCCCTATAAATATTGAGTCTATGATCTGAGAATCCTCAGTGCCTGAGTATTTTGGACATGTGAAACCAGAAATTATTTTTCTTTCTCCACTTGAGCAGCATTCCTCAGCTGAGTGGCAGGATGTAAGGAAAGACTTGCTCTCAACAGGCTCTATTGCAATGTGTTCCCAGGTTCAGATCTGTGTCAGCAGGCAAGCTGTGGCTTGCAGGAGGGTCTCAGGTTCCAAATCCCAGTGGGTGGAGACCTGACTTGGCACATTAGCACTGTCTGGTACAAAGCCTTCTGCTGTTGGCTCTCACACCAGACAAACTTCTGCTGCGTGTTAGCATGCCTGAACCACGACAGGTGCAGGTCCCCATCCAACAGTGGTGGCAGAGGTCCCCAGGCCATGTCACAAAGCACTTATGAGAAGAAACCTGTATAGCTGGTAGGCACATTGGGATGTCTTTGTTCCCACATGCTGTTAGTAAAAGTTGTTTCTGTTTGTTTTGTTGTGCGTGTTTTGGTTTTTTTTTTTTTTTTTTTTTTTTTTTACCTATTTGCCAATCTGTTCCAATTAAATGATCTCACTGGGTCAAAACATCAAAGGCCCTAGGAGCCACCATTCTGAAAAGGCTTCATTGGTCTTGAAATGAAGCATAATGTTAATGGAAAGCATCTGGAAAGTGTCAGGGAAGCCTTCCACTGGACCCCCCTTCTGTTAAGAATCCTGGTTGGATTGCTCAGTCTTTATGCCCAGCCTCCAAGGAGACATGATAGACAGTCTAGTCTTTTAGAAATTCATTTTACAACAACTTAACTTTTGCTGCATCCTTAGAAACCAAACCTACAGAGACTGACCCCTCACCATCCACACTGTCCTTTGCCAGAGACTGGAAGGACTTCCCCTAGAAAGAGGGATGACACCATGGGTTTGGATATCTGGTCACAGGATAACCAAATGAGGAAGGTTTAGAGTTTCCAAGGATGGCCAATCATGGTACAAAAGACAGGAAGCCCAACTCCAGAATTTTCTGAGCTAAGGAGAGTTTCCTTCTGAATTAATCAAGACATGTAGTTGCAAGTGTCTGAAACAAATCAACTTAAAACACAGCTTAAGCAAAATGAGGATGTAATGGAAGGAAATAGGGTTATCTCATTATAACCAAAGAAATACTTTAGCCACTAAATGAGGAGATGTCTCTGGGTAGCTGAAACTTGGAATCACAGGCCACCAGGACACTTGATGTCCATTTCCTGTCTTTGCTCTTGGCTACTAGGCTCTGTTCTTTCCCTCTGCACAGGAGGGAGACCTGGTCTCAATCATAGCACACAACTCCCCTCCTCCTCCAGCTCACACCCCAAGCCCACAGAAAGAGTACTGGTTCAATTGTCCACCATGAACCAAAGAGCTGTAGGCAAACAGAGGCAGGCATTCACATCTGGACCACGCCACTGTGCTTAGGGAGTTAGAGCCCAGGAAAACCTGGTGACCCCCAGAAGGTGCGGGAGGGGAGACCTGCCCTGGAGAAGGCAGGTGTCCAGATGAAGAGGGTGCACTGAGAAGACAAGGAACACCTGTGCTCCCAAGTCCAAAATGAAGGACTGGAGTGTCCATGTGAAAACCACCTGAGTCTGAGGGGGACAGCAGCCTTCAGGGAGAGGAAGAATTTGGGTAGCCTTGGGGCTACACAAGCATTCCTTCTCTGAGTTGCCAAGAACAAAAAGATGCCACCAACAAAACAATCATGAGAAACAAATTAATATTAGCAAAAAAGTTTTAGTATCTTCCTCTTAGCAAATAAAAAGTATTATACTGATGCCTGTAAATACTCTCATGTTACTGTCATTTTTTTTTTTTAATTTTTAGAGCAAGGGGAAGGGAAGGACAAAGAAAGGGAGAGAAACATCAATGTGTGTTTGCCTCTCACGTGCCACCAACTGGGAGGACCTGGCCTGCAACCCAGGTATGTGCCCTGACTGGGAGTTGAACTGGTGACCCTTTGGTTCACAGGCCAGTGCTCAATCCACTGAAGCACACCATCCAGGCTACTGTAATTTTAAAATACCAACAAAATATTCAAATACATGTGCAACATTGGTTCCCTTGCATTTCCCTGCAATCCCCACCTGCTTCACCAGGTACTCAAATATCGGACACCTGAACTCTGCCCTGAAGCTCCAGCAGAGCAGGACCTGACCTCATCTGACCCCAGCCCAGCCCAGCCCAGCTCTTCTAAGAACCAGGGAGTGTTTTTCAGCACCTCTCTTTCTTTGCAAGAAACATGATAGGCCAGTTTAGTCTTCTGTCCAAAGCCCTTTAAAACTTTGGACAAGATTTAATCCTTAAATAAAGTACAGCATAACCTTGAAAGAGAAATTGATCTCCAATTTTTCAAAAGTAAGATGCAGGAAATTCAGACTTTCCACAGTGACCAGTAGTGTATAAGCCTGGACAAAAATTTCCATCTCTTGCATTTTAAATAGGTCTAATTCAACTTGGTTTTCATAAATAGTTACATTATTTTGTTGTTTGGGAACAGGCACAAAGGATAAAGAAAGAAAAAAATTTTATTATTGTAAAATGCACATAAAAAATGTTCCATTGTAGCTAGTTAGTTTTAAGTGTACAGTTAATTCAGTGGTATTATGTATTCATAGTGCAACTGTCCCCACCATCTATCTGCAGAAAGGGAAAGAAATTTTACATTTAGCAAAATCTTATCCTTTACCAAAAGATGTCTTTCTAATATTGTAGTTATTGAGAAGAAACAGCAGGTTCCACTCCCAAATATCCTAAGGCCAGCTCCAGAGACAGCGCCCCCTACTCTTCTCCAAAGGGCCATTTGCACCACAGACTGGAATCCTGCCTTTGTTATTTTCAGAAAGGGGGCAGCTGATGCTATTGAGCTTCAACTTCAAGGTGAACTTGGGGAACCAATAGGAAGTCCTTCACAGGGCAGCGCACAGATTTCCCCAGGAATGCAACACTCCGAAAACACATATGAATACCAAAACACCATTTTTGTTGACACCTTGGGAGTTTGCTCTAGCGCTTGTGTCTGCAGCTGGACACACTTACTGTGTTCACAAGGGAGCCCCTTTCTCTCCACCCCACCATGGTCCCTGGTGGTTGAGGTTCCTTGCCCAGTGGCATGACCACAGATTCACTCCTGAAGGGCCAGAATCCTTGTTGAGTGTGGGTGACATAGACAAGGGAGAACCCTGAGGTGTCCCAACGGGGTCCTGCCCCTCAAAGACCCTGCCTTGCCCCCACTGGGCCAGCAGTGTTGACCAGTCACCTCTCAACACCTACAGCATCTGCAGAAAGACCAATTCAATCCTGCACCCTCTCCACTGAATTATTATCTATCCTATCGATAACTTGACCTGGTTCTATTTTTACCATGGTGTGTTTTTGAAAAATTAATGTTTTCAATATGGAACTGAAGTATCAACAATCACATACTGTTTCCTGAATGCTTCCTGAGTGTTCCAGGATTTCTAGGTTATATCTTTTTTTACGTCAACAGGATTATAAACTCCTTAAGGCCTTCTGTCTCTTTATCTCCTGGAGAGATACTTTCATTAACAAATTCTCTTGAGAAGTTGTAGGAAGATCAATGGAATTCTCTTCTGGAGTTCACTGCATTCAAAGTGCATGATTTTTGGAAGAAACCCTGATACAAATATTTCAACCTCAATTGCCTCTGAATTATTCATGCTCGAAACACAGTTTGCTCCCTGGAAGATTTTGCCTGTGTCTTAGCAACCTAAGTTGAGGGGACCTACTGAATCAAAGTAATGAAAAAGCACATTATGGCTGGCAAAAATAAATAAATGTTAAATTACCCACTCCAGGTGACAAAAGTTCTGTATTGTCTTCTCCACTGACTCTGCAGCAGGCAGGCAGGCAGGCAGGTGTGAGCAGGCAGGCACGCTGGGCCAGGTGCAGAGGGTCACCAGGGCGGAGGGTCTCCGGTGCCCAGCAACAGGCACAATTTCAAGCCTGTGTGTGGCTCCCTTTTTTATTTTTTTGTCATTTTGACTCAATTTTTCATTGAATTCATTGGGGTGACATTGGTTAATAAAATTATGTAGGTTTTAGGCATATAATTCTGAGTATTGTACACCTGAAACTTATCTGTATATTGCATTGTGTGCTCACCACCCCAGGTCAAGCCTTCTTTCATTGTCATTTATCCCCCTGCACCCTCTTCTACCTCCCCAACCACCTTTCCTCTGGCAGTCAAGCATGCTGCTGTCTTGTCCACAGTCTGTCTTTGTTTTTGGAGAAGACATCAAGGCCCCAGCTGTGTTTCAGCTCCAGGCCCAGAAAAGTGGCAAGGCCAGGGTGACCTTGCCCACAGCTGACCTCAGAACCTGCTGCATCGGCTCATGACCCCTGCCCTGGTGCCGGCTGACCAACCAATCAGTAGAGACCATGACCCTGAGAAGACACACCTGGAAAGCTGATGAATATTCTACTGAGGCCATCCCCTGGGACCTCAAATAAAACCCTGAGGATGGAGGAAGCAGGCAGCAGTCTCTCTGGAGCATGGCCTCTTTTTCTACCAGGGCGGGTGAGCTTTCTCTCTTTTTTTGTCTCTCTGTCTCTGTGTATCTCATTCCAAGAATTCCAGGACAGGGGCCTCATCCTACCAGTGTCTGTGACCCCAAGCTAATTTGTTCTGTCACCAAGTGGGGACTCTATTATTATCTGTTATAACTCTGATTATTATCATTTTACAGAGGGACGTGAGTATGGCAGTGTTGCTTGATGCAGACACCGGCCAGCAGTGTTCGTGTCATTATGGATGAATTAAAACATACACACGGACTACCGAGTCCAGTGGAGGAATAAGGCTGATTTCCTCGATGTGCATGGCTTTTCTCTCAAGAGGCTCGGCTTTTCTCTCAAGAGGAGCAAAGGCTGTGGCCTCCACCATGACAGGCCTTTATTCTAAATCTATCCTCACATTCCAAGATGGTTCTCCCTCACTTTCCCCAGGTTACAACAAAGGAGCCAATGCCCCTCATTACATCATAGAAGAAGGGTATTAGCAAATGAATAGGCAGGCAGTTACACTGGTCTCTGCAAGGTACTTGCAGGGTGAGAGGGTTTTAGCAAAGAGCAAGCTTCGAAATAGCCTAAGTAAAGTTCAAATTTGATTACCTACGAGAGAACCTATCTGTGGGCATGGGTCCTGTGCATCTCCAAGTGGGAGCTGAGCCCACGTCATGCAGAAGGGTCTGCCACAGTTGCTAACAGGATGTCACACAATCTCAAACGTGTCTTTGCTTTTGTTGGGAAATTGCTTCATTGTCTGAGTGGGTTCCTGGGAAGCTGGCCAGGAGGCAGAGTCAGGTGCAGGAGCTGCGACGGGCCAGGCCCTTTGGAAGTGGGGAACAGCTGAACTGGGTGCAGGGTGGTGACAAAGGCCTCACAGACCCCACAGCAAGCTCCGGACCGGGAGCCCCCTCAGCAGATCTGCCCTGAGGCCTGGGGACCAGCCCTCATGGGACAGGGAGGGGTACCCAGGCAATGACAGGAGAGGATCCAGCGTCATCAGGGCTGAAGGGAGCTGAAGAAGGGGCACTGCACCTCCAGCACCTTTTCCATTTGAATTTGCCAAAAGATTTCCCCAAGTGTGTTTCACTTTGTGTGGTTGGAGCTCAAAGTGTATAGTTCATATGTTTAATTTTTCTAAATAAGCTGATGCCTATTTCTCAGTCATTTCAATTTGGAGCTGTACAGAGGCATGCTCCCTGTTGGGATAAACATACTCTTTAAAGGCTACCAATGGCAAACGTTGAACAGAGATTTTGGGTGAATTGGACAAGGTCCTAGCACATAGAGGAAATCAGCCTACCTACAAGCTCCTCAAAAAAGGCTTAGCATTAGACTCAGATGGCTCCCTCATACCCTTCCTTTCCATCTCCCTGAGGACTGCAAGAAGGTTTTTTGTAGTTGACTTTATGGGAAGGAGACAGGCAGACAAGGGTAAGGGAGTAAACTGTTCAGTAAATGGTATGATTCCACAGAGGCCATTTGGCACATTTAACACCCTTGTTCTGCAGACAGAGGCTCTGTTCCTATGTGACTGTGGGTGGCCTTCCTCTTTCTTCCTCTCTCTCTCTTCCTCTGTCTTTCTCCTTTCTGTTCTTTCTTTGAACTCCAGATGCAGACTTCAGAATAGATCTTATTCCTCAGTTTGTTGCAGATAATCATCACTCATATGTGCAAGATACACTTCTTACCTTAGAAATATTTATTTACTTGTTCATTAATGTTTCATTTATTCAACTCTCCAAAACCCTGCAGACAAGCAAATGCCTAATATGTTTCGTATGCAAAATGCATTTGTAAAATACGTTCTTTGGATGTGTGTTTGGTTTATGCAAATTTTACCGTAGATCTCATTCTGTTTGACCTACTCTGGGCTCATTCAGGGAGGTTTCCCAGGATCTAGCCTCCTCTCCCCGCCACCACACCCTCTCCTGGAGCTTGTGACATGTGTTTGCGATGTTTGAGCAGCTCTTGGGGTTCCAGCAGCATCGATGGATTGCAGCGTCTGTGCTCCCAGCCAGACAGCCCTGCCCCCTCCAGGCTGTGCAGCAGGCTCTCCATCCACCATGTGGGTCACAACTTGCACCCAGGGTGAGCAAAGAATACCTTCCAGACATGGTGACACCATTGCACATCAGCCAGATATTTTCAGGGAAAGCTAGCTTTAGCTCTTTTTTAAAATATAACTCTACTTTTATTAAAAGTGGAAAATTTTTCCCTGAAAAGTGAATTTGGTTTTCACTTAAATCAATGTCAATTTGAACTCACTTTAAATACCTTCCTGTCCTGCACAGGGTTGGGCAGGCCGGAAGCCTCCTTCACTGGAGCTGAAAGCCCTTCAGTCACCCAGACTCTCAGCTCCTCTTCCTTCAGGGCAGCCACCTTCCCTCTGGGTCCTGTCACTGCAGCTGTCAGCTGCTCATTCCTACAGGCTGTACACTGCAGCTCCTGTTCCCACACCCCCTCCACTCCTGAAAGCCCAGATACCAAATTCAAGGTAGGTGCTTTGCAGAAATTGTCTTCTTTAAACTTCATTCTCCTCCCCAAAAGCCACCATCGCATTAACTCCCCAGCAGAGCTGAGTATGCCCCCTGCAATGCTGGTCCCCAGGATCGAGCTCAGCAGGATTTCCCCCACCTACTAAAATGGGAAGCTCAGACTAGAAAATACCAAGAGATAACCTCACTCAAAAATTCTATCTTTTACTTATTTTTAAATAATGGGTGCCTTCTTTCTGTAAGTCAGTAGTTCTGTGGCAAAAGTGCAATATTTTTTAACTGTGTCCAGTAACTTTGTTCTTGTCTGTGGAGAAAAAAGCATACGGAGAGCTTAACATTCTTACAGTCTCCTTAGGGTGTGGCCTTGTGGCTCTCACATTTGGGATCTACTTGTTCAGATGCTTTATAGAGATATAGAATTACTTCTTTTAAAAGATATAAATATACACATGCTGAGCCCTGGTTTCTGTTATCACAAAGAATAAACCAAAGCATAGAATGAATGGTGCACTTCTTATTATTGTAACCAAAACTCCACTATGAACTAGAGAAACATCTCTATTTATAATTAATGCATGCTAATAGATCAAAGGGGCAATTTCTGCTTACCTGGCTGTCACTTACAAAGGCAGAACAAGCCTTCCAGGTGAGGCAATATGGGGAAAAATCCCCTGGGCTGTGGAGCAAGGAGGTAAGTGCCGGGGAGATTACCTGCTGGGATTATTTTTATTCCTGCTAAGGAGCATAAATGAAAGTATTTAAGCCAGTAACTTGTGCTCAAATATTGGAAAGAGGCTTGGTTAAGATCAAACTCTGGGGAGGCTACTAATGACTGCAGATCTTCTCCCTGAATACTGTAAGACTTGAATAAAGTGTTCAATGTAATTTCAATAACAAAAGCATTTCTGTTTACAGGGCCAACACTGCAGCCCAGACGTAGGGAAGAGATAGCTGGTTCCCAAGGACGGAGCGCCCCTGGGGAGCTGAGCCAAAGCCTGCAGCCCCTGGCTGACAGCCTCACAGGTCTCAGCAAAGGGGCCGAGAGGCTGCCACTGAGAAGATTTGTGCTCACTGCTTTGGAGACATAGAGAACCAAGAACTTTTTGTTTCCTCAGAATGTTTCCAGTCATTTTGGGGGAGGTGGAAAATAAGTAGAAAGAAGTTAAGTGACAAAAATACATCTAAACATTCCAAGAAGAAAATGCATGAACTGTTAGGGGTCAACCTAGAAGCAGAAACATCATCACCTGATGCTAATTTCCCAGCACACATGGGCATCCATGCGCTTACCAACGTCCCTACAACATTCTTCAACACTACAATATTTTTTTTATTTTATCTTAAGAGGGGAAGGGAAGGAGACAGGGAGAGAAACATCAATGTGTGGTTGCCTCTCGTGCATCCCCTGCTGGGAACTGCCCTGCAACCCAGGCATGTGCCCTGACTGGGAATCGAACTGCAATCCTTGGTTCACAGGCCCGTGCTCAATCCACTGAGCTACACCAGCCAGGGCTACACTGCAATATTTTAAGTAGATTATAAAATGCCTTGGGTGAAGGTAAACAGTAATGTTGAACAGCAGGAAAGCACAAAGGACATCACGCACATGGGACCCACTAGGTTGGAAGGTAGACATTGCGTGGGGCCCATTCCTTCCTCACCTGTCAGTCTTCCCCTGCACTATCCTCCCCAGTAGTTCCCTCTCTGTCTCTCCAGAGGGTTCACTTGGTTTGGAGGAAAGAGGGTGCTCTTCTGGAAGAGGTGGGAAGAACAAGCTTTATATAATATTCCAGTGACAAAGAAGCATCATGAACAGGCAGCAGCTACTGAGCCAAGTCACCTGGGGAGTCAGGGGACTCCGACCTTTACTCCATAAGAGCAGGAACTGTGGGCATGGCCTTGGGACCCAGCACCTGCAGGCTACCGGCCACATGGAAGCCTGGCCAGTAACAACACAGTCATTGCTATGGCTTTCTGGGGCTACTGGAATTACTGTAGTTTCTTACATGCAGTGTTAGGGATTCTAACTCACATTCACATAATTAAAATAAAAATTAAAAAAGACAGACCAGTTTATCTTTTTTTAATCCATAGAGTATTAATACAATGCCTCTAATATTAAATTAGATCCTATTTTATAATTCACACAAAATTATCACAGAAATGAAGAAAATATGCACAAAAGTGACTTCTGTTCTCTGTATAAAATAGTCCATTGGAGAAAAAAATAAGTTACGGGTTGAATACATTTCAATAATAACCTAATGTTTTTCAATGATAGTCTTTGAACTTTTTATTACCAAAGTAATAATGGTCATATTGTTGAAATGAATTTCCCAGGAAAGGCTAACTCATGAACAATCCCTTATTAATATAGAATAGTAATCATTAGTAACTAAACAACGTAAGATTTCTCCCTTTTATAAGGATATTGGTTTAAATCACATACACAATGAAACCGGAAAAGATTGGCACTCATGCTGCCTGTCACACACTGAACCTGGTAAGCAGAGACAGGGAGTGAACCTTTATGGGCACTTTATTCAGATGGCCGATGATCTGAGAAGATGGAGAGTTCATACCCTAATGGACGGTAGAGGAAAAGTCAACTAGGACAAAGTGACCCAGAAGAGGGACCGGGAACTGGGAAAGAGTTTGTTTAGGTTACTTAGAAGCTGTCAGCCAGCTGTTGGATTTCAGCCAGGCAGTCATAATTTCTGCTTCGGCTTTTGTACACTCAGCTTCAGATAATGATGCCTCAAGGCTAACTCCCGTCTGTACATAGCAGCAACTCCCGCTTTGGCTTCTGAACACCCAGCTTCGGATAAGGACACCTCAAGGACACCTCAACCCTAGAGTTATTTTTCAAATCAGCTTCTGTACCTCCTGCTTTTGCTACGTAGGGAAGGGTGTCCAGAGAGCAATAAAAGCCCTGCTCAGCCAAGGCTCGGGGCTCAGAATTTGGGGTCTGTACTCCTCTGGGCCCGTGTACATTAATAAAGGGTCGTGCTCCGCCATCCCACTGCGTGTTGAGTCATTTCTTCCGTAACAGGACCAACTTACATTTTCTTCCAAGCCAGCCTTTTTATAATAGAGAACAAAGCACAGTGAGGAATTTCAAAACTCAGGGAAATTAGATTTTTTTAAAAAGTGCAGTATTCTCATCCTGGGCAGTTAGCTGTTTCCAGGGGCAGGTGTTCATCTGTCTCTCCCTGGAACTCAATGGGCCATATGCCTTCACCTGTCCCCAGGAAGTGATCTTCAGCAGTGCCCCAGGAGGTCAGCTGTCTCTCTTGGGAGTAGTGGGCCTTATCTGTAGTTTCTGAAACAATAGCTTTAATATATGAATTATTTACTAGGCTTATAACTATTTACCTTAAACTAAAATTTTCCAACTCTTGAGGTCCCTATTAATAAGTTTTTAGGAAGGGGACATTGGGAGGGGCTCCACCTGCAGAGACCCCCTCCCCTGTCCACCACAGATGAGAATAAGACTACCAAGACATGATCTGCTTGGGGAGGAGAGGTGGCCAATCTCTCAAAGGAGAGGGGCCAAGAACCCCTTCCTCAATGGCTTTTATTAGATCCATTTTACACAGGAATACAGGTAAAGCTCATCAATCATTTTCAGGCAGCAAGGATCAAACAATAGATAACATTTCAAAGAACCCTGAGGACTTAATCTGAGTCAGGGTCTGTCAGCTAAGGGGTTACAAAACTTTGGGAGACAATCTCATTTCCTGCTTGGACCCTTATCATTTAGTTGAGAGCACTCTTAGCAAAGCAGGTTTCACAGGACTTTGCGAATTCTTTCTTATGCCTGATCACTCAGGGAGCCCGCCCTATCCAGCATGGTACTGCACCGCCTTCTAAATGTTTCAGGCTTAAGTGGAGCAGAGCCAGGAAGCCAAGAGATAAGGAAAACTTCTCCCAGACAGAATGAGGGCTCAGGCTATGTCAGGATAGTTGGGAAAGGCTGTTCCCTCACTGAGGGATTTTCTTTCTCCCAGGGATGCCTGGGGAAGGAAGGGACACACAGACACAAGGCACTTAAGGAAAACTTGTGACTCAAGGGTCCCTTAGGGAGCCAGGCATGAAAGTAAATATAAGAACTTTTTTTTTAAATCTAGCAGAAAGTTCAAGCTCTACATTTCAGGGACTACAGAATGTACAATATTGGCTCAGAAAAGTCCACAAACAATAAGCTGCAAGAATAAAAATAAGAGCAACAAACACCCAGCAGTGAAAACTTTTTTTTTTGGGGGGGGGGTGGTGCATGGTAAGCTGATACCAGAGTTATTATAATTTATCTAAAATATCCAGATTTCAACAAAATATTCTGAGATGCACAGTGCTCTGGAACTTAATACTGCAATGACCTAAATATAGACTCTTCAGGCCTCACTCCCATCTGCCCTCCAGTCCTGCATCTGGGAGCCCACCATGCAGATAGAGCCCAATCCCTAGGAAATACACATGAGTGAATTTATCCATTGCAATGCCATTTGTAAGAGCAAGTATTGGAAGTGGCCTAAATCCACACACAGTAGAGCAATTAAGTAAGCGATAGTACATCCTATATAATGGGATGGAGAAGATCTCTGATTTCCATGAAATACTATTAGGTGAAAAAAGCCAGCTGAAAAGTATTACCTATAATAGGCTACCCACCGTGTAAGAAAGTGATGTAGGAAAATACACATGTATCTGTTCAGTTCTTCAAAGGAACTGAAGAGAGAGGCTTCCCACAGAGCGTGAAAATTAAAGGGGTAGAGAAAAGAAAGAAGTAGGAATGGCTGTTGATGATTCTCAGAAAACATCTTTGTGTATAGCTCTGCCCCTTCGAACTTCAGCAAGGCTTCACACACCACCAGATATGTAAAGGATTATGAACAAATAAATCAACCAGGATAAAAGGAGAAGGAATTAAAATTTATGTATCACAAAGACACAGGCAACAGTGTGCTGGCAGTCAGAGAAAGGGGATTGGAGCAGGTGGAGATGGCAAGGGCGGGTGCAATAGGGACTAAAAGAGAGTTTGCTTTGGGCAGTGGGCTCACAATGCAGATGATGTTTCATTGAGTTGTACACTTGAAACCTATATGGTTTTGTGAACCAATGTCACTCCAATAAATTCAATAAAAATAAAATAAAATAGACTTCCGGCCAAGATGGAGGCGTAGGCAGACACACTGTGCCTCCTATCACAACCAAAATTAAGGACAACAAAGATTTAGAAACAAGAAAACAACCAGAACTCAGAAAATCAAACTGTTTGGAAGTCCAATAAGGATTCATCCAGACCAGTAAGAGGGGCGGAGTTGCGGCAGGAAAAAGCGGAGGTGCACACTGGCACTGGGCAGCAGCGGCTGGCAGCCACCAGGTGCACAGGCGGCAACTAGCAGACCCCGGGCAGGGGGTGGCAACTGTGCAGAACCAGTGAGGCTGCACAAGGCAGCTGGCTGACCAGGTGGTCCCACATTCACGCGCAGATAATCCAGACAAAGGGGAAGGTGGAAAGGCGTGGAATCCGAGAGTGAGGGAACAAGCGCCATTGTCTCCTCTCAGACCCCGCCCCCACATACAGCATCACTACCCAGCGACTGGACTGTCCTGCCCTGGGGAAGACCTAAGGCTCCACCCCTCACTACCTAACAGCCGCCGCTAGATTTAAAAAAAAAAAACAAAAACACAGAAATGAAAATGGCTCAAACCGGAGAACAAATCAAAGCCCCAGAGCCAATTTATCTAAGCGACGAAGAGATTGCCAACCTATCAGATGCACAGTTCAAAACCCTGGTGATCAGGATGCTCACAGAATTGGTTGATTTTGCTCACAAATTAGATGAAAAAATGAAGGGTACAATAAGTGAAATGAAGAAAAATGCATGGGGAACCAACAGAGATGGGAGGAAAACTGGGACTCAAATCAATGGAGTGGACCAGCAGGAAGAAAGAAACAACCAAACAGAAAAGAATGAAGAAACAAGAATTCAAGAAAATGAGGAGAGGCTTAGGAACCTCCAGGACATCTTTAAACATCCCAACATCCGAATTATAGGAGTACCAGAAGGGGAAGAAGAAGAGCAACCAGTGGAAAACTTATTTGAACAAATGATAAAGGAGAACTTTCCCAATCTGGCAAAGGAAATAGTCTTCCAGGAAGTCCAGGAAGCTCAGAGAGTCCCAAAGAAGTTGGACCCGAGGAAGAACACACCAAGGCACATCATAATTACATTATCCAAGATTAAAATGAAGGAGAGAATTCTAGAAGCAGCAAGGGATAAAGGGACAGTCACCTACAAAGGAGTTCCCATCAGACTGTCAGCTGATTTCTCAAAAGAGACCTTACAGGCAAGGAGGGGCTGGAAAGAGGTATTCCAAGTCATGAAAATCAAAGACCTACATCCAAGATTGCTCTGTCCAGGGAAGCTGTCATTTAGAATGGAAGGGAAGATAAAGTGCTTCTCAGATAAGGTCAAGTTCAAGGAGTTCATCATCACCAAGCCCTTATTATATGAAATGTTAAAGGGACTTATCTAAGAAAAAGAAGATAAAAAATATGAACAGTAAAAAGACAGCAAACTCACAAGTATTAACAACCACACCTAAAACAAAAGCCAACTAAGCAAACCACTACAACAGGAGCAGAAACACAGAAATGGAAATCACATGGAGGGTTAGCAATAGGGGAGAGGGAAGAGGAGAGAGGGGGACAAGGTACATAGAACAAGTAGCACAGACAGTGGGTAGAAAATAGGGGGAGGGCAAGAATAGTGTGGGAAATGTAGAAGCTAAAGAACTTATGACACATGGGCATGAACTAAAGGGGGGAATGTGGGTGGGAGGGGGTGTGCAGGGTGGAGGGGAATGAAGGGGGGGAAATGGGACAACTATAATAGCATAATCAATAAAATATAATTAAAAAATAAAAAATAAAATAAAATAAACAGTAACAAACCTAAGTGAATAGATATCTTAATCACACTGGAGGGAGTGAGAAAGGTAAGAAGTAACCTAAGAAACTTTGGAAAACAACATTCTGAGTAGATATTGTAAAGCTGTAGACAAAAAAAAGTCTATGCAAGAATTGTGATCTAATTAGCCATTTTGTTTCCCCCTGCAGCATCACTTAGTAATTCTGAAACCACTTTATATTTATACTAGGATTCACAAATAAGTAAGTATATGAACTAATGAGAGGCGAGTCTCTCACTGTGGGAGAACAAGGTTGGGGAATGTATTCCTTACAAATGAGTTTTAGAATGAAACCTGTGGTGTGCAGCTGGAATCAGAGGTATCAGCAGGGGGAGAGACAGAACATCTGCATAGTATCAAAGGACCTGCCCCAAGATAATTATTAATTGCAAAGAAAACAAAGAACATGAAGGAAATCTAGCAGGCACCACCTTAAACAAAGGATCAAAGTAAAAACATCAAGAAGGCATGCAGATGTTGGGTACCCCTAGGGTGATGTATTGTATTTTGTTGTGTATAATGCACACCCACATTTTCGGCCCAGACTTGCAGGAAATAATCTTTCATTTTAATTTTTTAACTCAATTATGTATTTATTTATATTTAGATATTTTTTGTATTATAAAGGAATTTTAGCATTTACTTTTGAACATATTACGTTACAAGGAATTGTATGTAAGAAATAATTGCAAAACACAAGATACAAGACATTTTATGTACAGGGAACAAATTAGTACTACCCATGTATAATGTGCATCCTTATTTCCCCCTCAAAAATTTGGGCAAGAAAGTGCACATTATGCATGGAGAAATGTGGTACTAACAGTGCAGCATTGCTTTGGTGACCTTCTCAGTCAAAACTGCCTAGCCCCAATGTAAGTAAGAAAAAAACACCAGACAAACCCAATTTGAAAAACATTACAAAACAGCTGACTGATTTTTCAGAGGGGTTGAGGTCATGAAGGAGAGGAAGGATGGAGGCATGCCACCATCTCTGGAGAGCAAGGAGACTACAGGGTGACCGCAGGGCAGCAACAGCCAAGCCCCTGCAGCCGTGGTCCTGCCCCTGGGCCTGAGTCAGCTGCCTGGTTTGCATCTTCATGCTTTGGTGACATAAGGTATTAACATGATGAAGGAGTTTGAGGAAGGATAAATGGGCAATTTATGTAAATAAATGCTTATTTTAAAGTAAAAAGTTTAAACATAGTCGATATATTTTGAAATTCCTTGTTTCCTTGGGTATCTGTAGGCTGGTTTATGAATCAGTTTTAAAAGCTAATCTCCTCTTTTACATTTTGGTTGATATCTGAGTTCAGAAGATTTTGAGATTGAGCTCACTGTCCTGGAAGTTTCCCCCAATTCTGTGGAGCAGGGTAGGGGGTTAGTTGCCCACTTCAGTTAGCAGGACGCTAGGCTCACCCACTGAGCCTAGATTGCACTAAAACAGAGTCAGCAGATTGGAGAAATTTGGCAAAGAAGACTTTGGGCACATACCCGGTGTGGACTTGCAGCCATTACCTAAGATGGCATCAGGAAATATAAACAAGAACTTCATACAGGAAGAACTTGATAAAGCTTTGGAAATGAATTTCCTACATTCTACCATCAAAAAAATAATAAGTCTGTTAACTTTGCAAGTCCTTCTCATTCTAGTCAGAATTGCCTTAAAACAATAAAAAAAATAATAATAAAATGCCTTATGTGCTGGTCTTAGCAAGGAAACACGTTATTCCTGCCACCAGCCAACACTTACTCTGAAGGCTCACAGGGCTGCCAGAAGCAGCTGGCTGCAGAGTGACAAGGGGTGGGGAAAGGACTAGGAGCCCATGTGGGAGACAAGTTCCATGCCAGTAGAGAAATGGTTCCCTAAGCTTGTCCTCACTCAGGAGGTCAAGAGCAAGGAGAGCTGGAAAGCTGCAGCTCAAGTTCTCCCCACCAACCTGGCTGAAAAATCTCCCTTTCAAAAGTTTTCGTTACCATCAATCCAGTTCCCTTCATTGTCAGCCCACTTCACTTTCTCTCATCCTTTTATCTTTCCCTGTAATTATTTTATCTATGAATATGTGATGACAGATTGCAAGAAATCCCTTTTCAAAAGCTCTTTTCAGAATGTGCCTCTGAGTTTAATAATCTTAATGGGCTAAACCTATTTTTAAACTGAATAGCTCAAAGCCTTGTTATCAGGGATGCTTGTTTATTTGCTTAGAACCACAGTTTCAGCAAGAAGTTTTTTAAAGGCCCTTCTTTTTTTCTGGGCTGTAGTAATTGTAATATCTCTGATTAAATTTCAAAACTAAATTCAAGTTTTAAATAGTTTTGGAACTGTATCTTTATTCCTAGCATACATTTTTATTTTATATTTTTATAAAGAATACTCAAATGCTATATCCTTATACAGACATAGAAATGTTTAGATATAACATTGCTATTGTGTTTGAAAGAGCTTATGTCTATAAAGAAGGAAATTTTGGGGGGTAAATTTTTCTTTTCTTTTTTTTTATCCTTATCTGAGGACATTTTTCATTGCTTTTATAGAGAAAGGGAGAGAGAGAGAGAAACATTGATGAGAAACATTGATTGGCTTCCTTCTTGTATGCACCAGGACCAGGAATGGAACCTACCACCTGGGTTCCAGACTGCCCTGACTGAGAATCGAACTTGTGAACTTTTGGTCTACCGGGTGATGCTCCAACCAACTGAACCACATTGGCCAGGGCTAAATTGTTCTTTTAGTAATGTGACAGTTTCTTTAGGATGCAGTGAGTGAGGTATAGTCAATTGAATTGAGTACGGAGTCCACACTGTGACAAATTCTGAGGCAGACAAGGGGTAAGGGTCATGAGTGGGGTGGGAGAATGGAGGATGGGAGATGGAGGAACCTGGGCTCAGGGTCTGAAATCAAAAGCCAGTCCAACTGACTCCCAGGAGCTCCAGATAACTGGAGGTGCACACAAACCCCTGTGGTGAGAGGTCACCTCCGTGGGTATAACAGGGACGCAGGACATGCAGCGGATTGCAGTTTCCCTGCATGGCCCAAGCTGCCTTTTCTTCTTCTTCTCACTGTGTTTGTTGTGAGGATCCTGAGCTGCAATGACTTTGCTTACTTCTCCCTCAGGATCCCACGCCCACATTCGCCTTCATTCCAACAGCACTTCTTTAGGGAATTGCCTATTTTATAGCCCACATCCCACATCTGGCCTTTGAATTTGTTATCTGTGAGCTTGGAGCTTTACCACACATCCTGACAAAGAATTGCAGAACTTTAAGAAAAAATGAACAAGAAGAAGAGGACAAAGCTGGAAACAAGAGCAGCATCATGGGATTCACATTGAGAAAGTAAGTGCTGATAGAGCAGACACCGAAGACACAGCAGAGACCATGGGGCGCATGGGACTGTCCCCACCATGGGCCAGGAGTTTGGTCACCTGGGGTCATGTTTCCTTCTCTAAGGTCCTATCTCATACCTGGCTTTGCAATAAGAAATATTTACATCATCTTAAGTCTCTAAATGCTATTAGATTGAGTTTAACATTTGGAATTAACCTAGAGGAAAACCTCACAATATTCCATCGCAGCCACGAGTGGAGGAGGTGAGGGGGCAGGATGGTCACCAGCAAGCTGGGGCTCTGTGGCCATGGGAAGCAGTCTGTCTCTCAGGCAAAGCTCAGTCCTGCTTGCAAGGTCTTTGGCTGAGTAAGCCGGGCCCAGATTACCCAGAATCACCTCCTTTATGTAGAGATCACAGACTTTGATCACGTGTGCCCGGCTGCATCAACAAGAATCCAGATTGGACTGCAGCCTAGCTGACGTGACACTCGTTAGAGATCATCACAGTCCAGGGGGGTCCGCCTTGGTGCTGCCCTCATGGTCCACACTGCTGGGGCCCCTGCCCACACCACCCTCAGCCCTCCCTTCACCAGGCGATGTTCCCAAATGACCCAGAGGCAAGGTGGGTTGGGGGCCCGAGGCGGGGCTCTAAGTGACTGGAAACACCTGGAGCCTGGGCAGAATCTGCCGCTTTCTCAGCACGAGAATAAGAGTCAGTCACACAGTCCACACAAGAGAGGCCATGGAGATTTAAACAAAGAAAAGATGACATTTATTCTACAGTTCGATGCCCACCCCGAAGGTGTGTCCATAGCCACGAGAGAGGCAGGCCTGCCAGCAAGTCAGAGACACTCTCTCAGCTAGTTGCCAAATGACAGCTGGGCAGCCCCTGCAGCTGGGACCAGGGAGTGCAGAGGCAGGGCTGTGCCGTGTGCCTGGCCGGGCAAGCAGCCAGCATCACGGGCATGTTCCATCCATCCAGCCCCCAGGAGGCAGAGCTCGAGCAAGTGAGCGAGAGGCCCCTGGGAGCCAGATCCTGGGTCCGGCCCAAGCTGGTAGGCTGCATGCAGCTGGCCTCGTGCAGCGGCAGAAGCCTGTGTCACCATCCTGAAAGCTCTAGCACACAGAAGATGCCCCTCCCCTCACCACAGCAGGGAGCAAGGCATGGCCTACAGCTCCTTCTCCGTGCAAGTCCGCAATGGACCCTGGCATTGGTGCCCTTCAGAAGGGCACACACAGAGAGTGGTCATATGGAATGATGGGGTTTGCTCCCTACTGGTGACCAAAGGCCTCCTCCTCTCTCCTGGAAGCAACATTTGACCCCCTGCTGGTGTCCTGTGACTAATGCTAACACTGAAGCTGGCCGGGCTCTACTTTTGGCCTAAGTCTACACTGTCCACTCTGGCGCTTTTGCACATTTCAGTGGTAAAACAGTGGCACAGGTAGGCCCCCTTCATCTTCACTCAGTCGGCACAGCACACCCTGGCTCACCTGCTTCTAGAGACAGGCAGCTCAGCAAGGACGGCGGGTCCCTAGGGCAAGTCAAGTCCCTTCAGTCCGGACAGCCTGTGGCTGCAGCCCTGACGACCAGGCCACCCAGGTCTGACATCAGCAGCCAGGAGCAAGCTGGGGACAGAGGGGTCCCATGGGATAGCGATAGAGGGTCTGTCTGGGGTGGGCAGGTCCAGCCTCTCAAAATGCCCAGAGACAACCTCAGCGCCACCACAGCCAAGGAGATGCTCAGGGAGGACCCGCTTGCACAGACAGTTGCAGGGGGCCCTGGTACCAGCCCCCTGCCCACTCTCACCAAATTGCCACCGTCCAGCAAAAGTCCAAAGCTGTCATTACCTGGCAGCCTACAGAAAGGGGAGCCCCCTCCCTGAACCATTAGAGCTGCCCCACAAATTGCCCTTCTGCCCCACCAGCTCCATCCCTTCCTGCCCCACTCACTTACAAAAGAGTTTCCACAGGGCACACCTGAGACACAGCCTCCAAGGACCCTGCTCCATAATGAGGAGCAGAGGGTCTCTCCCCATTATTTTAGTTCTTCCATGATTGACATTTAAACCACAAGGCCATGGGGCTAACTCATTGGACCCCAGGACCCCAGGACCCCAGGACCCCAGGACCCCAGGACCCTCCTCAGACCCAGGTGGGGTTGTTTGCACCAGGACTCAGAGACGCTATGTGTCCACTGTGCTCCTGGTGCCCTCCTTGTTCTTCCTGGACCTCAATTCAGACTTGGTGGTTCCAGCAGCCCACATGGAATGAGAATTCTCCCAGGGGAGAAGAACCTGGGATTGGGTGGGAGACAGGTGGGCTAGCCCCTTTGGGAATCCTTCTACAGGGCAGGGCCCAAGGAGATTCGAAGTTGTGAGTACACAAAAGAGTTCATTCTAGCATTATTATTTGTTACCTACTGTATTATTTTCCATAGGATCAACTGTAAACCTACTTTTGCCCCACCCTATATGACCATAGAGACATTTCTAGCTGCATTTCAGTTATAGAAACCTCATTTTTCTGAATTGTATTTCTGGCTGTCTTTGGCCCACTTAAGACTCAGGATGGCAGGACAGTCCCTGGCCTACCTCAATGAGTGATCCTTTTCCAGTTATTTTTCTATATGTATATCTCTTTTTAATGAAAAAAAGAGACCATATAGTGAAAACATAAGTTATTACTTAAATATTACCCTTGAGGAACAGAAGGAAATTTTCCAGGATGATAAAAATGTAAATATCCTCATAGAGGTGCTGATTTCACAGATGCATGCATTTACCACAACCTTCATACACTTCATGAACGAACTTAATGATACTCAACTATACACTTTAAAATGGTGTAGATGATAGCTTTTATTGTATGTTATGTATATTTAATCACAATTTTAGAAAGATCTGGTCATTTCACTATATGTAAATGTCTTAAAAGATGGGTATTTTAAAGTTTCATCTTTGTGTTAATGGACCATCCACAGAGCATAAGGAATTATATGTTAAACATGCTCAGTTTGGGGTTCAGGATTTTCCTGTTTTGGGGGTGCACTGTTTTCCCATCTCATTCATCTGGGCTCACTCCGCTGCCCTGGTGCTCTGTGCAGTGAGGCAGAGCTTCCAGGAGGGACCTCCGAGGCAGCTGTCACCACTTCTAAAGGTGGTGGAGCTGCGGGAGCACAGAGCCATCTCTGCAGGGCCCCTCCAGTGACCCTGACCTGACAGACAGGGCCCCACACCAGGCTGAGGACTGGGTCTCAGAGAAGGGGCTGTGGAGCTTTAGACTGACAGGTGTCAGATGACCGAACAGGACTCACTGGAGAGCTTGCTCCCCAGAGGTTCCTCACAGCAAGGCAGGAGCTGGCACAGACTTTGTGTTTTTTATTTCTCATCTTTGAGGGACAAAATCAATCTCGTTTTAAAAAATCTTTCCAGTGACTAAAGAAACGCCTTGTCAGAGGAGCTTGCGTTCAATAGCAGTTCAAAACAGAGCTGAGCCAAGTTCAGTCTCTGAGTAACAGAAGGAAGGGAGAGAGATCCCAGGATAAATGTTCAGCTCTTTGCTTTCTTTTCATTCAAATGCACCGATGCGTGTTCCAGTGGAGCATGGATTTCCAGAAGACTTCATTGCTGAGGCTGTTTAATCTGTTGACTTTAATGGTGTCAGTGGCAGTTTGCAGCAACTCTCTTCTACATTCGCATTGTTGCTCGGCCCCCGGAAACAATCCCCAGTGTGCGAGACTCCAGCCCAGGATCTGGTCCGTGTGCCCTAAAACTGACATTTTTCACTGATGTTACATAAAAAGAGAAAAAGGAAAAAAATTGCTACTGTGGAAGTTTAAACTTGCTCTCTAAAAACACAGCAAACATCATTCTTCCCATCTCTTCTGATACAACAAATTGTAAACTCACCAGTAAGCACAAGGTCTCAGGGAAATGCAGATTCGAGCAGGGGAAGATCTTCTGAGAATAAACTATAGAACAACAAGTTTAGATTCAGCATTTAGGACACCTGAAATCAATCAAAAAAGAACATGAGGGAGCAAAAGTGTCTTAGCAAAACCATATCTGAAAGAAAAGGCTACAAGTTTTTAGTTAATATGCGTTAATACAATTAAATAGTATTACATTTACTTATAACAGCCTTTTTGTGCAAATTACACAAAATAATCTGCTGTTATAGTTGCATCATTTTGCATAACTTGTAAGGAAGGTCCTTGTCGCATTTCCCTCCAGTTAGAGAACAGTGGGAGAATGGTATGTATTTTTGGCATTAAATGTATTTTATAAAGCATATAAGCAAATAAAGTATATTCCAAGAGGAACTAGGAACTGACGTACCTAAAACCAGGCAGTTTAAGGAACTGTTACAGGCACAGGGCTTTGCTGGAACAGAAAAAATTCTCAGGGATTATGAGAGGACAGGTGAGAACCAGTTTGCACTGTATGAAGATAAGGCCCAATGTGCGAAAACTGAAAGACAGCTGTCTGATGTGAAAGGCTGCTGCAGAGGCAAGAAAGCCCCCTTTTGAGAAGGCATTTGGATGTGCAGAAGACCATTACATTATGCTGTCTGAGGCTTACTTTTCCCTTGACACAGAATCTTTATTTTAGGAGTGTAACTTAATTGTTTCCTCACTAATATTGTTTCTCATTATGTACCAACCATTATCCTTTCTACTGTTTTGCTGTATAGAATGTCTTTTCTCCTCCAGATAGTTTTAAGATTTTCTCTTCATTTCACTTTTAATAAATTTGACTACCACGTATCTAAGTGTGTTTTTACTTGTATTCATCTTGATCGGTGTTAATTGAACTTCAGTATGTAATCTTATAGTTTTCATCAAATTTAGAAATTTCTCAGCCATCGTATGTTCAAATACTTTTTCTGCTTGCAATCTTTTCACTCTTCTGAGACTTTAATAAGATGTATGTTTTTTTTTTACCACTAGTCACTGAGTCTCTGTTGGTTTTCTCCCAGTACTTTCCCCTCTCTGTGATTCAGCATCAATGGCTTTCTAATGTCTCGCCTTCATGTTAACCTATCTTTATTTCTGTTGTGTCAGATCTCCACTAAACCCATGTAGTAAATTTTTTATTCCTAGGATTTTCTTTTGGTTGTTCTTTATAGTTTTCCTCTTTCAGCTGGGGGTCCCTATATTGTTACTCACTGTGCCTATATTTTCCTTTAAATCCTTGAATATATTTACAATAGCCATTTTAAAGTCCTTCATTTTTAATTCCAAAATATCTATTATTCCTGGGTCTATTCAATTGATTGTTCAGTCTCCTTACTATGGATGCTATTTTCTTGTTTCTGTCATACATAATATTTTTATTAGAATCTGTATATTGTAGATGCTGCATTGTTGAGAGTCTGGATTTTTTTTCTTCTTTTAAAGAGTCTTGTGTTTTCTTCTGGAAGGCAGTTCATTATGATGGGTCAGCTTACTCCTTTTAAGGCTTAGTTTCACACTTTGGTAAGGCAGGTGCAGAGTAGCCGTCACTCTGAATCAATGCTATCCAATAGAAATTTGCATCATGATGATGATGTTTATATGTTCACCCTTCGGTACCATAACCACTAGTCATATGTGGCAATTAAGCATTTAAAACTTGGCTAGTGTAACTGAATAACTGTGTTTTTAATTTAATTTAATTTTTTCCCTGTCTCCCCTGCCCTGCCTCCCTCAGTCATTTTAATTAACTTAAATTTGAATAGTCACCTGCAGCTAGAGACTAGCATTTGGAAAACACAGCTCTAAGGCCTCAGTTACTCTACCCGTCAGGCACAACCTTTCTGTGATCTCAGACAAATGCTTTGGGTGTTTGGCATGAGCTCCTCACTGGGCTAACCTCAAGCCTGATGCTTCACAGCACTGTGCGTGCCCCTCTGTCCTGTTTAGCACAGGGCCCTCCTGCAGCTCCTGTCTGACCAGTGCTATGGAATCTCATGCTGCTCATAAACAATTCAGCCAAAGACTCAAGGAGACCCACTGTCATGCGGATTTTTGGAGCTTGTTTAATTATGCATAGCTCTCTTCTCCTGTAACCTGTCCCAGAGATTCCTGCAGACTTAGACTTCCTGAGCTCCAAAGTACTTTCTCCTTCTTCAGGGACAACCACTGATCTCTGGTTAGGTCCCAGTTCCCAGCGCTCCACCAAAGAACCACTCCAGGCAGAAAGCAGGTGGCCGCTGGTCTCATCCTGTGGGTACCTCACCTTTCAGGACCACAGCCATCTACTGTCTGTTCTGAAGTTCCTGCTAACAGCTGCTTCATACATTTTTCTCTATTTTGTAGTTGTTTACATGGTGAGAATCAGTACTAAACCCACTAGTTCTTCACGATCTGATTCAGGAATAAAAAGAATTCCTTTTTTTTATTTAATTTGATTTTTTTAATTATGTAAACCTTTCAAAGATTTTAGAGTTAAAAATTATATAACCAGATACATGCACATAAATGTCACACAAAATGTCATGCACAAAATAGCAAAGAAAAGCAACCTAAATTTCTAGCTATTTTAGTGTCTTTGAACAATTAAAATGTTAAAATCTGTTAAAAGCATTACTTTAGAAACATGTTCACTGATATGGAAAATGTTCATATAATCTGTGATTTGGTGAATAAAATGGATTACAAAACAGCACATAAAACACGGTAGAACTTTGTAAATGTATGTGTACCTATGCGTAGAAAAAGTCTTCTAAACATATAGATAGGATAACATTTGGAAATTTATACTCTCAAATGTTATCAGTTATTATTGTTAGAATTACAGATTTTTTAGGCTTTTTTGCCTCTTAATTTTAGACTATTAATAAATAATAACAAAATGCAATGATATTATTTTAAGTAAAATAGACTACTCTCATGCTAAGCCCATTGAATAATAACAAATAGTATTAATATCAATAAGCAATTTTAGATGAAAGCCTCCGATCATTCCTTCTCACTCTCCTCCCTTTCCGAGTCTGTTTGGATGGCCAGGAGCTATGACCTGGCAGATGCGCTGGATCAGTTTGGAAACCCCTTTCTCTCACAGCTGGGAGTCACCGAACGAAGGGTTCGCTCTGAAACATGTGCTGCTGCAGGATTCTGTCCCTGCACGTTCATCGCAGAGAGCACTTACCCAAACCCAGATGGCGTAGCCCGCTGCACACCTCGGCACACGGTATAGCCTCGTGCTGCTGGGCTGCAGCCTGGAGAAATGTTACTGTACAAACAATGTGAGATGGAATCAGCACAAAGGAAAATGATGCCATCAAGAGACGTGGTGAACAGGAGATGCGGGAGGCCACTGCCAGAGCAACAGACATACCGTTTCACAGCAAGCTTTCCTTATTATCAGAAAGAACACTGAAATATTGGGGTTGGCCAAAAAGCTCACTCGTTTTTTTTTTTCCCATAAGATGGCTGTACTAGCTCTTAGTTGTTTTTAACTTCATTTGAAACAATTTTGTTAGATTATTGTTCACAGCTGTCATATCAGTGTGCTTTTAAAAAAATCAAAATTAGTGAGGTTTTGTGTAGCCATTTTAATATTGAATATGGAAGAAAATAAGCAACATTTTCAGCTTTATTATTTCAAGAAAGGTAAAAATGCAACTGAAATGCAAAAAACAAAAAACAAAAAAAAAAAACACTTGTGCAGTGTACGGAGAAAGTGCTGTGACTCATCGCATGCATCAAAAGTGGTTTCGAAGTTCCATGCTGGAGCTTTCTCATTCAACGATGCTCCACGATCCGGCAGACCAGTTGAAGTTGACAGTGATCAAATTTAGACAGTAATTGAGAACAATCAACATTATACCACATGGGAGAGAGCTGACATACTCAAAATATCCAAATCAATAAAGTTATTGGTAAAAATGAAAAAATGTGTCTTTTATTTTATGGAAAACACTAAATGGAATCTTTGGCCAACAACAAAATGTATAGTGCATACAGAAACCAGTGACACAACCAGTTATTATCACTATATGTATATATACGAAATACTTATTGTGTACTACACATAATTGCAGGCTCTGTACTTCCATACTTCCGGCAGGCTTGTGTACACCAGCATCACCACACATACGTGCAGAATGTGTTATGCCGTGATGTCCTGTGGCTATGACATCACTGGGTAATAGGGATTACTGCTTTACTTGTGTGTCATTCACTTTACATGTGTGTAGTCCAGCCCTGGCTGAAGTGCAGTTCTGTGGCACACAGGTGTAGCCTGTAAAGCATGTCTTAGTGTTTGTAGAATTATTTAGATGGTTAGAAGCTCATCAGAAATATTGAAACTTTTCCCTCAGAGTTTATTCTGTGGAATTTGAAACTCTACCTGCTGGGCTCATCTTGGCATTGTCTCTAATAACTTCCCAGAACAATGTAGACATGGAGCAAGAACATAGTGTGCTCTTCAGGCAAGAACCTGCTGATTCCTGCACTGATGTGGAAGCAGCTTACGTCGCTCACGGTTGAGTGAAGAGATGAAGCCCACCTCAGATGCTAGACTATTGTACCCTCCTGATTCTCAAGTTAAAGCTGAACAAAGGAATCGAACAAGCTCAAAAGAGCTGCAATCAAACAGTCCCCTCTGTGAGTTGAAAACAAACCATAATTGCTGTTTACTTTATGCATGTACTGAGAAGTGCATGGAAAGTGTTTGCAGAAATGATTAATAATGTAAATTTTCTCTCTCATCCAATTTCTGTGGCTGCTACTGTATTATTTAAAAGAATTCATCATAAACTTATGCAGCACTTAACATCTGCTGGTATTGCAGCTTTTATTTAACCCCCAACTGTTTTGTTGCAAAGCTTGTAAGTGACTGTAACTTAAAAACACAGGTGATAACATGTTCCCTACGAGTGGGAGGAAAAGACATAATTCTTAATAATTGGCCACTTGGCAATCTATTTCCAACAGATTCTACAGAGTAAAAAAAGAAAGTTCACTCATTTTTATGTCCACTTGGATGTGATCATTTTCCCAAGCAGTTGCTAAGATTGTGCTGATTAACACTTTAAAAGTATAATTCTCCCCCTTCTTCTCCAGACCCCCACATCCTCCCCACACTCCTATAGTGTGCCACCCTCTCCTGGCTCCATTGTTTTGGGGTAAATTGTATTATTTGTCTACAATTCTTTCCTCCCCACCTCAGGCCACTGCCACACTTTCCTGGAAAGTGATAAATCCCCCACCCACAACCCCATTTACTGAGAGAAGCTTTCCCCACTGGCTGGTGGCACCTACAATTAAATCCAGATAAAACAGAGGCACTCCATGGGCCCCTGGGCATGAAGTAAGTAATTGATGCAATAAACTACCTAGTAATAAAGTGGTTTGTTATACAGCAAATCTAATCTCTAACAACATACATTCCCAGGAAGGTATGAGCTGTAAGCTTAGCCAAAGGATTTGAGTAGAGTAAGACAATCACACTGAGCTATAATTCCAGCATGTTTGTTTTCCCTCCCCTGGAAAGTTACTCTTTTGATATGTTGGGTTGGTCACTCTCCCCTAAACTCACTTGTCTAACAAGCAAAACCAAATGATGACCTTCTCCTTTCAGGTTCAAATGGGACCCTGTTTAACTCTCACTCAGCTCCTGCACCACACTCATCTCCTAGGAGGGGCAGATGTTCCCCTGCTCCACCCTCCCTCCATAGGGGAGAAGTCCAGCCCCAGGCAGAGACCAGCCAGTCCTCCAGCCACACACTGCCCTGCCCTCACTGCTGGCACCTGGTGCACCACCTGCTAGGCTGGAAACCTTGGCCTAGCCCTTACTCACTGGGACCATGTATTTGATGAGTGACAGCACGGGGCTTAATCAACTTTGTGCAGCTGGCAAGTGGAAAGCAGTGCCATTTCTAACACGAACAGCACTTTTTGTTTGGCTGTTCCATAGCTCATGTATGAAACAAATATCTAGTCCCTGATGTCTGTGGTTACAAGCATATACAAAATTACAAAAGAAACTAGCAAGAATGGACATAAATGAAGGAGGAAAATTCCAATATTTTGGCCAAGAGAACCATTGGTTTTGTGTAAACCATCTCAGTGTACTTTATTTATAAAGATCCAGTACGTTGATGGATAATAAGAAAATCAGCCAAGAACGGTTTACATTCGTGGCCTTTCCAGCACTATGATTCTGAAATCCTGGTCCTGCTAGGTGGCTCCTCTCCCTCATCACACCTGGGACACCTATCTCTGCACCTGTGTGCCGAGTTGTTTCCTGCCTCCTTCACTGGACCGTGCACTCAGGGACAAGCTGGTGTCTCTCTCTCAATGCTGTATTTAGGCACAATTCCTGCTCATTGTAGTTGCTGTGATTTGTTTTTCTGTGACCTTTCCGAATGTCATGAAAATTGTGATATTAATCATATAGTATCACAACTAAAAATTTTTCATCTTCCTTTACCCTCTGATAAAATTGTTCTTGCTTATATTAACTGGCCTTTGAAAGGTAGATTTGAATGAGGGCAGGACTAACAGAAAAGCCTATAATTTAGACAAGTAAGAAACAGTGGAAGTTCATAATGTTTTAATTCTCTGTGGCCCTTGGTTCAGTGTTCTGTTCTTCCTTTACCCACCTCCAGATCACCCTAGAGCACTGAATGAAACTTAAGTACCTGAGAGAGGAAAACATTGATAAAATGTTGGAAATCAATGCTACAAGTGAAAAACTCAAAGTGCAAAAGCTCAGTCGATGACGAGAGAAAGGAAGAGTCACACAGTCTTCAAACAACCACAGAATAAGGTGATGCGCTTGTTGCACAAACTTGGTGATGCAGGTAAAGCAGAACTCACGTCACTTCAGACAAAGCAGAGGAGAGAGACAGCTGACTAGCTGTCCTGAAGGAAATGCGCATAGGAGACCATTCTGTGTGGCATGGGCCCAGCTCCCAGTGGAAAGCGAGGTCCAATGCGCAGGACCAACACCCACGGATAGGTTCTCCCGTGGGGAATTAGGCCTGCATTGTGCCTAGGCCACTTTGAGACTTACTTTTTGCTAAAACTCCCTCACCCTAAATTGAGGCAGCAAACATTTACTGCACATCTTTAAAGTAACTTCCTAAAATCTATGCTAAACCTTCCAAGGATGAATGTAACCAGTTAAACCACTTTTCCCTTTGCATTTGCAAATATCCTTCTTCTGTGATGTGATGAGTGGCATCTTCTCCTTTGTTTTCTGTAAAAGGTAACCACCTAAAGTGAACTTGTGCATAGTAAGTGAGGATCATCATATAATATGCCCAGAAAAGCAATAAAAGCTTGTCAAGGCAAGGGTTGGGGTGCTCTCCCCTTGAGAGAGTGGCTGTGCCATCCCTTTTCCTCCACAGGACTCAGTAGTCTGTGTGAATTTGTCTCATATCTCATCCACAATACTGCGGATCCCATGAGCTGCAGTGTTGGTCTGCAGCTGGGTTCTGCATCAAATGCGGGTGGCCCGTCAAGCAATCTCAGAGGAGAGGTGGGTCCACAGGAGAGGGGATATCTTTATCACAATTCACAGCGAAGTCTCCCACCAAGTGTGAATGTGAAGAATGCAACAGACCCCAGGCAGAAGTCTTCCTTTAGACTTGTCTCCCATAATGACCCATATGGTGGTGTTGGCAGCTCAGGTGTGTCAGTGAGTACGGCATCACTTGGACTGTCAGGGTGGCCTGGATGTGTCAAAGGAAAACACATATGTATATCCTTGTTCATATATAATAAAAGCCCCTCTACTGCATAAAGGCAAAAGAGTGTAGATTTTTTTTAATTTTATTTATTTATTTTTAGAGAGGGAGAAAGGAGGTAGAAAGAGACAGAGAGAAACACCAATGTGTGGTTGCCTCTTGCACACTCCCTGCCGGGGGCCTGGCCCACAACCCAGGCAAGTGCCCTGACTGAGAATCGAACCGGCAACCCTTTGATTCATAGTCCAGCACCCAATCCACTGAGCCACACCAGCCAGGGCAGAGTATCGATCTTTAATAAGCCATGAGAGGGTTTTATATGATCCCTTTAAGGAAGAGAGTGGCTATAATTTTCCATTAGTAGTAATTTTTCAGAAACCATTGGATAAATGAACAGTTTCTGCTCAATTTGAAAAAGACAAAAAATGCTGCCTGACACGAATCTTATAAAGGGAACTTGGGTGGCAAGAAAGGTCACAGCAGCAAGCAGTTTTTGTTCTGTCATCCCCCAGGCCACCTCCCCTACTATGAAGCAATTGGAGGTGGCTGTTACTAGAGATCTGGAACCCTAATAGGGGAAGAGGACCTATGGGGCAGGGGCTAATTCAGGTTTCACAGACCTCTAGGTGATCTGTAGATTGGCAACAAGGGATCTCTGGATCCCACTGTGTGAACATATGTGTGGACTTGGGTGTCCATGTTTCAGGGAACAGCAGTAGTCCATCAAAGTCATCAGAGTCTGAAAGAAGTCTCTGACCTTCAGAAGAATGCCTGGCATAAGACTTCCAAATATGGGTTATACAATTAGGAGTTAGGTTATTAAATATCCAATTGATAGGGAAACAATAAAGAGAGAATAAAAATATCAAAATGTGTCGGAATATACACTGGAAACAACCCAGTGGCAGACAGCTGGCCCCAGCACTGGGCCTGCCCCAGACGGAGCAGCTGGGGAGCCCTGGCCAGGTGAATGGTCTGCCACAGACTTGGGCAGCAATGTGGGGGTCTGAGGAGGGACCTCACAAGCAGGTGTCATGGGTACTTTTCCGTGTGACTCCTGACAGCTGCTCTGGATGGGGGCTGTGTGCTGCCAGCTCTCCCAGCAGCACAGGGGGGTCAGAGTGCATCACAGGGGACCCAACAAAGGCCCAGCTGTCAGCACACTCGCCTGTGGGACGAAGGAAACCTGCAGGTCAACATCTTTCCTCTGCACACAAAGTGACCACACTGTTAGCTATGGGCGTGATCTCCACCAATGACTCACCCTTGGGGGGTACCTAACATTGGTACATTATTGTCCTGATGGTGCTCATACATATTTCTCATCAGTCTAAGATGGTTACCTGAAGAGATGACTCAGCAGGTGCCCGAGCCTAATTTAAGTGACGATTCTGCAGGACAGGAGTTTGGCAGTCTGCCTGCAGTGACCCTCTCAAGCCTGTCATTCCTCACAAATGTGAGCCAGGGAGGACGCAGGGTCAGAGCTCGGTTCATGGAGGGGGACTGGGCAGAACACACTGCCTTTTCCTTGTCTAATTTCCTCACTTGTAAGACCAGGGTAATTACAGTAACTACCTCATAAAACTATGTTACATGAGATGATCTTCCATAAACACTCACTTTGTGGATGGGGGTGGCGTAGTACTCCTGCCGCTGCCAGGACGACTGCGACCTCCACTGCCGCCCTTACTTCCCCTCACTACTACCCACCCTCGGGCTCAGCCAGGGCTGAGTCAGCTCCCACAGGGGCGACCCTGAGGGCACACCAGCAGACAGGAGCTGCGTAGGTCCACAAGCAGATGCTTTAATAAAGTGTCTGCCCCAGGGTCCGGAGAAACACAGAGGAAAGGAAACCAAAGTCAAATTTGGAACTCGAAGCAGCTCGTGACACTCAGGAATCATTCCTAGCCCTCTGGGCTGGGCCTTGGGGCCAGTGATGGGGCAGAAGATGGAGATGGCACAGGGTCAAATTACGAAGTGTTGGCAACACCATGTTCAGAAAATAATGGTCAACATCGCTGCCTTTGGGACAACTCCTCTGTCTTTAGGAGGAGTTTTGTGGCACTAATTCCATTTTTAAGAGAGGAAAGTGAGATATGGGAAAAGTGAAGTAACACACCCAGTGTTACCAAGCCGGCGAATGGCCTGCTGGCTCCAAGCCAGGGACTCATCCTCTCTCTCTCTCTGCCTCTGAGAAGCCTGACAGAGGTCACCTCCACACACCTGTGTTTGCTGGAGAGTGGTGTTGGACAGAGGTCACATGCTCACACCTGCCCCTAGAAGATCTTTGTGGGGAATGGCCTGGAGCGTTCCTGGACTTACAAGAGCAGCCAATGACAGTCACGATGGGTACTAGACTTATAAGATGTCACTTGATAAGATACAGAATTGTCTAATCACTACATTGTAAACCTGAAACTAATATTATATTGTATGTCAACTATCATTGAAAAATAAAATTTAAAAAATGGTACAACTAAAAAAACCCCAGTGTGGTAGAGAACTCTTAGTGTTCGCTTTCCCATCTCCCCCTCAGCGTGGGGGTCATTTAGAGTTCCCTGAGCACAGACTCCGGCAGACACCCACATGCCTCTGTCCTGCCAGTACAGCGGCTCAGACCAATGCCCGCTGGAGCCCTCTGCAGGCCTGAGCCCTGCTCCCTGAGGGCTGAGCCTGTCTTCCCACCGCACTAGGAAACACTGTGTTGCTGCATGAAACCCTTTAAGGCAAACCAGAGGCTGAAAAGTCCTCCCCGGAGGAAAACTCAAACAGCAAGTTCTTTTGTTCTGAGCTTGGGCCAAAGGTCTCCACCGTCACCCATTGTCCATGTGGTACCGGAGAAGAGAAGGGAATGAAATTAGAATTATTCAGCAGTGTGTTCACTTCATTGAAGTTTGGGGAAAAGCAAAATGGCCAGCCCTGTAGCTTGCTTCCCTGACACCAGGGGCAGGCAGCTCACGAGGAGCCTTACTGCCTGGGTAGAGAGGTTTAGCTTAGAAATGACAATAGACTAATTTTCCTCACTTCACAAATCCATCCTTTGCCACATCCCTCCTTCTCTCAATTGTCATGTAAATAGGATTTTATTTTTTACCCCAATACAGGCTGTCCCCGATTCATAAGCTGGCTGAGTTTCCCAAGTTCAGTTGCTGGGAACTCAGAAAATATTATCTCAAAGTAGCAATTAAGATAAATGTCAATTAAGTTTCAGGCTAGCCAGCAAAATTTTACCCAGAGTGTGATTGTCTGGCCCCTTGTACCATTTCATGCCACAAAACTGCCCTTCACTTGTAATCCCACTTCCTTTCGGCAATGGGTCCTTTTCCCTGGGACACGTTCCTCTTTCTGGCTGAGGGAGGGTCAGACAACCCTGAACGCCGTCACTTGCTATGGTCCACCTTGTGCAAAAATAAGTTTCTTTTTGTGTCTATTTAAGAAAAAGTCTGTCTCCAGTTCCATAGAGGTTCATCCAAGAGAAAGTCCTGCTTTAGGTCAAGTACCACTGGCACTGGTTTCCAGAACTTATCATCCATTTAACTTTTTCCTGAAGACTCTGCATGGGTCTGTCTGGAATGGAGTCTACTATAAACAAACTCTCCAATGAGATCACTCATTTTAAATTGAGATGTAATCTACGTAGAGGAACAGAATGCACAGATAGTAAGCGTGCATCTGACACAATCAATGATTCAACAGTGGTGTAGCCACCTGCAAATGAGGGACAGAGCATTTTCTTCTCTCAGAAGCCCTTGACACCATCTCCATTCCCCACAGGGAGCAGAGTGGAAGCACACTCTGACTTCCCTCAGTCACATTAGCTTTTGCAGTTTCAGAACTTCACTCACACAAATACAATCATAGGACACACTCACTGTGTATGTCGCAATGTTTCTGGGATGCAAGCTGTAGTCTCTGCCCCTAGCTGTTTCTTCTCTATCTGAGCAGCGTTTGTTGCAGGAAAGCACAGTAGTGAGTCCTCACTGATCATTGTCAGGGTCTGTGGCTTCCAGTGCAACAACAGATAGGAACCGACCTCACGGCAGGCTGACTGATACAAGCCAGCTGTGCCTTGGTGCCTCACCAATGGCATGACCAAACAATGCCCTTTGAGGACCTGCTGACCCATCAAGGAAATCATTCCCCAGTTCATGGACATGTCCATGTGAGGCTATTCTGGATCAGACTAACTATGAACATCAGTATCAAGTCTTTTGAGGACTTACATTTTCACTCATCTTGGTTTTAATCCCTCAGAATAGAATTGCCGAGTCATAAGTAGGGGTGTCTCTTTACTTTAGATGGTCAGCAAGTTCCCCAGAGCCCCTCCCTGCATGTCATATGTGTAATGTCTCTTTATTGTGATTCAATTTGTATTTCTGATGACTATGACTTAAGCATGTTTTTCATGTGCTTATTGGCCATTCTATTATTTTCTTTCAGAAAATGTTCAAAACTTTGCCCATCTTCTTATTGGCCAGTTTGTCTATGTGGTAGGATGCTATATACATCCTAGATTTGGTTCCTATGGCATATTCCTGGAAAGTGAATGTTTCTTCTCAGCCTGGGACTTGCCTACTGATTTTCTGAATGGAGCCTTGCTGACAGAAATTTTTCATTTAGATGATGTCTTGTTTACACTGTCTTATTATTTGTGCTTTTTGTCTCCTTTCTACTAAATCTTTACCCACAGCAAAGTCAAAAAGACATACTCTTATGTTTTCCTCAAGAATCTTTGGGCTATAATTTTTACTTTTAAGTTTGTGATCTAACTTGAATGATTTTTTGTGCATTGAATGAGTTAGTGTGGGATGCCCTGTCCCTCAGAGCTCTCCCATCCACCATGGATGAGAATGAGTCATCCCAGACACAATCTGTTGCTCTGGCGAGGAAGTGGGTGGCGATTCCCTCTAATGGAGAATGTCCCGAGCCTTTCTCAGAAACAGCTTTTATTGGGATTGGTATGCACAGGGGTAGACAGCATGAATGCAAAACTCATCAATCAATGTCTGAAGGCCATAGTCACAGAAAACAGGTATTATCTATAGATAACAGTTGAGAAAACACAGAGATCTGCCTCAGGTCTGGGTCTGTTAGATATGTTGATGCCAGTGGGTCATTAAGGTGTGGTTCATGAGATTAGGAGTTCACTCCCTTATGCTCCGAATTTAATCATCCAGTTTATAACAACAGGGCTATACAAAGCAAAGCAAGCCTCAGAGGATACAATGTATGCTCCAGGCCTGATTTCCCATAGGAACCCTTGGTGTTAGTGTCAGGTCCTGCCTGACTCCAGCATTCCCGGTGTTCTGGTTGAGACTTACAGGCAAGGCCTTGCTCACACGGGGCTACAGTCCCCAATAGCACACAACGTGGTCCCCAACAAATTAGAATTTAATATTCATACTTTTATATGTATGTCTTGTTGTTCTAGTACCATTCATTAAAATATATATTCCTTTCTTTTTTGAGTTGAGTAATAGCTTTATTCACATTCAACTGATAATATAGGTACATGTCCACATCTGGCCTCTCTATTCTGTTCTATTAAACTACTCAAATTTCACACCATGTTGGTTACTACAGGTTATAGTAAGTTGGGTAATTGTAATCTTCCAAATTTTTCTCCTATTTCAAGATATTTTGCCTACTTTAGATCCTTGGCATTTCCATATAAATTTTGGAATTAGCTTGTCACTTTTCTAAAACATTTTTGCTGAGAATTTGATTGATATAGCATCAAATCTATGATTTGAACATAGATACAACATATTAATAATCACATAACTCATGAATATAATGTATCTTTCTATTTACTTAGATAATCTTAGTTATTCTCAACAATATTCTGTAGTTTTCACTATAAAGATCTTGAATGTTGTTAGCTTCATTACTAGATATTGTTTTTATGTTACTGGAAGTGATGTTTTTCTTTTATTTTCAAATTATTTATTGCTAGTATTTGGAAATATGATTGATTTTGTATTTCAGTCTTGTGTCTCATGACCTTACTCAATACTATTACTTGTAGTAGATGTCTTATAAAGTCTGTAGTTGTAGTTGGCTGAATAATGGCCCCAAAGATCTCAAATCATAATCTTTAGAATCTGTGGGTGGCACTTTAAGTAGTTAAGTGGGGGAAAGACATTACAGATGTGATTAAGGGAGTACCCTGGATTATCCAGTCGGGCACTATATACAGTCACATGTACCCTGATGGAAGGAGGTAGAGGAAAATTGCACAGACATGGAGGAGAAGGAATATGAAGATGGAGCAGAAATTAACATGAAGATCTTGGCAACGAAGATGAAAGTGATGCAGCCACAAGCCAAACAGGCAGGGGCTTGATTCCTCTCTATGGGTATGGCCTTGCTGACTCCAACTTCAGCCCAGGCCTCAGCCTGCAGACCTGGGACACAACAGATTTCTGTTGTCTTGGGCCACCAAAGTATGACAATTTATGATAGCAGCCGCAGGACAAATAGAGATTTTTTGTTAGCTTTATTGCTAGGTATTGGGTCTTTTATGCCATTATAGATGGCATTTTTAATTTCATTTTCAAAGTGGTTATTGATAGTGCTAAGAAATATGACTGATATTCTGACCTTATATTTCATGACTGTGCTAAATACTTCTTACATGAGGTAGTTTGTGTAGTTTGTATGTTTATACATTCTACAGGGTTTTATAAGTACACAACAATCTAATCTGCAAATAAGAATTTTGGGGTTTTTTTTTCCCTTTCAGAACTCTCTGTTATTTATTTATTTACTTACTTACTTACTTATGTATTTTGGCTGCTGTTCAGGGATTCCAGCATAGTGTTTAATAAAAGCAGTGAGGGCAGATGTCTTGGTCTGGCTCCTAATATTAGGAGAAAGGAGTTTAATATTTCATCATTCAGTATAATGTTGGTTATTGCTTTTCGTCAGTGACTTTTATTAGATTGCAGGAGCTCCTTTCAACCTCTAGTTGGCTGTTATGTTATTTTTCTTTTTTTTATGACTGGACTTGAATTTTGTGAAACTCTTCTTCCACTGTTGACAGAATCATATACATTTTCTCCATTATTGTGTTCATACGGTGAATCTCACCATTTGACCTTTGATTGGTAAACTGACCTCGCACTATGGGGATAAATTCCACTTGATCATGATGCACCACACATTGCTACTTTTAACTCACTAATTTATTAAGAATTTTGCATATATATTCAATGAGATACTGGTCTATCCATTTCTTTAACATCTCTATCTTGCACGTGGAGATGTATTTCATCCTTTTCTGTTTTCTGAAAGAGTTTATGAAATATCGCTAACATTTGCTCCACCAGTGAAGCCATCTTTGTCTGGATTTTGTTTTAGGAAGGCTTTTTATTATGATTACAATAGATATTTAGGGCTATTTATTAGATTTTCTATTCTGTTTCCTGTTCACTTTGCTATGCTGTGGTTTTTCAAAGACTTGGTCAATCTCATCTAATTTGTTGAATTGTTGCATAAAGTTACTCATGATATTCTCTTATTGTCCCTTCTGTGTCTACCAGGTGGACCCCAAAGTCTCTTCAAAGGTTGTGCCCCAGGACTCCTGCCTGTCCCCAGCTTGTGGTGTCTATCCATTCCATGAGGAACAATGGGACACAGAGTGGGTGTGTGCAGGCTCACTTTCACTGAGTTTCTTTAGTATCCTAATTCATCAGTCCAAGCATAGTCATTACAAATATGTTAAGAGGTCTACTACTTTCTCCTGTGCTCCCCAACCCCTGTGTTTGGTTGACTTCTCCCCCACTCTGCCCAAGTGAGATAATAATGTATCCTTGCTCCTACAAAGGACTTGTCACTTCCTAGATTTGAGTTTATGTAACTCTATTTCTGTCCTCAGCACTCTGATGGTTTTTTTAATGTGATTTTGTAGTTTGCAGCTTATTATCACAGTAAAAACTACAGTATCTTTTAACTTTCTCCATCCCAAACAGAAAGGAAGCCCTCCCACCCCACACCTACCTCTACCTTGTCCCATTGATTCTGATGTAAATGCTCAGGATCAGCACCTGGAAAGGCTTTTCCTGACTGTTCCCAACAGGGACATAGAGAATCACTGGTCCCAACTGTAAATTCTTGGCCCCATGCACATTCATACATCTCGTCAGGAAGTGCTTGTTGCTTAGAAAGTTTCAACAAATGCATGTAGTACTTTCATTACAAAGTAAAATGGGATACTAGAAAGTTTATACCAAGTCTTCAAACACCAGACTTGGAAAGAACTGCTTTATGAAAATCTTAAGCCCTCATTTTTTCTTTCCCTTGAGAATGAAACTTTAAAGTTACCACTCCTCTGTCTAATTCCTTAGTCATAAATAGCCTTCCTTTTACTCCTTACCAGAATAAACATTATTCCAGGTGGTAACACCTAAGCTAAGGAAACAGTACTTTTAATGAATTTTAAAATTAAACCAGAGATGTGCTTTGACAGTTGGAACAGGAGAATATAATTCCAGATACATACTTTTTTGGAAGTTTTATTACTTATTTATAACTAGTGTTTACTGTGTCAGACTTTTTCATTTTCTAAAGAGAAAAGAAATGCTTTTCTCTATCTTTTTGTGTCTGTGTTGTCTGAACTCTGACAATCTCGGAAGAGATTCACATGTTTAATAACTTCTAAAAGATCTTTAATAGTATATCCATATTGTATATTACAGCCACTGTAGTTTAAATTAAGGGCTCATAGTTCATGTCTCCATTTGAGAAACCTAAATTTATATTTTTACTCTCCTTTATGAGGCATCCCTGACTTGTAAGGAGTCCCAGAGGTAGACATAAGGTTGCCCCCCAATCGAGTGTATGTCAAGGGGGCAGTGTACCCCAGATCTGGTGCCCAGCATGTCAGTTCACCACACTGGAGTTTCTGAACATATCTGCAGGCTCTTGATAACTAAGATCTAAGTACTCACATGAACCAAACATACACCAAAATGGTACCAAAGTAAAAAGCTAACTGATACTGAACTTAGCACAGTCTCACAACCTGAATGCCTCAGTTCCCAAATAAGACACCCTATCTTCATCAAACCAAGGCACCTAAAACCTGGATGGTCCTCATAACCTGGGTCTATGACCCTAATATTCTAACATCAGAGGTAAAATGGTATCAAGGGTGTTTTGCCTGAGCTCTGGGGAAGTACAGCAATGTTCGGATCCCACATAGAGGTACCACAGAAAGAGCAGAGGTTGCTCCCTCTGCACAGATGTGCTCCCGACTCCACACCATGGGTATGTTGATTGCATTCCTTGGGACTATGGTTTTTCTTTCTCTTAGATGTGATATTATCACTAACGAGCTATTGTTAAGTTCACTTTCTTGAACCTAGGAAATATTTTGTGTATATCTTTTATGATTCTTTATGGTTAAAATAAAAGCATTCAATTAAAATAGATTAAAACAGTGGTTTGAATTGAGAAGTATTGCAGCTTAGCTGGAGCTTGCATCTGGCCAGGATCCAGGCTCCCACTGTTCATTTTTGCGGTCAATGTTGTTGCTTTTGGGTTTCCTCTGAGGCAGACTCTCCTCTCCTGGTTCCAGAGCAGCTGACTATTATCCTTGGGGTGAGCATTCCTCATTCCTATGGGCTGTGAGAAGGAAAGGCTCTTGTGAGCAATTCCACAGAAAACAAGAAGTGCCCAGATGCCATGTCTTCAGATCCCATTGGCTCTGAGTGAACCATGTGCCTGTCCCCAAACCAGCCACTCTGCTCAGAAGATTGGGATATCCTGGTTTGCTGAAACCAATCAGGTCCCAGCCTATAGCTTGAAGTGGAGTCAGAGCCACCAAACCACATGGTCAATGGGAGTGAGTGAAGCCCTCAGAAGAAATCAGGCAGATGAAGGGGAAACGACTGCTAATACCCACTCTGAGTCCACTAGATCACCGAAACCTCACCATTTCTGGCATCTCCATCATAGCAAACCACAAGAATAATCAGAAATTTCCCAGGGGAGGGCAGAGAATAGAACAGTGTGCAGAAAGCAGCCCTGAGTCAAAGACTGCTGGGAAGTGGGGAATAAGTTCCTTCTTTCACATCTCGTGAACTTGTGTTTGATCATCAAGATTTCTTCTATTGAATCCAAGCAGGATGAAAACACAAAATGGTTTTCTACATCAAACAGTAAGTCCTCACTCAACATCATCTGTAGGTTCTGACACTTCAAGAAATTAAAATGAAGTGTAATGAAACCAATGTCACCGCAGGCCAGCTGCTGTAAACAAGAGCTAAGGCCCTACATTGTCTCATCAATGATGTCATTCAAGGGCCTGCTGTGCTCCTAAGTCTTACACAGCAGTCACTGTTCCACAGTCATGCCCAAGGTGACCAAATCCACTGAGGAGGTTCCAGCCTCAGGCCACACAATGATGAGCCACAGCTCACATATGATAGACAGGACCCTGGGTCAATGCACATGACAAACACAGCTGTCCCTCTGCCTACCCTCTCCATCTCAAGTGAAGTTTTTGTTCCAAAGTCCCTCTTGTCCTTTTCCAACATCCATTTTGGGATGGAGCTGTTTCAGTTTATTCAACATGTTGCAAAATTTTGAGACTCAAAGACTTGAATACCACCTTTCCCAGAAGACCCCTGGCTCCTGTTACTGATCACCCACCCTCTCCCCAGAAAGTGCCGGGCCCCGCTCACCACCAGGACAGAGGCAATGTGGCCGCACTCACACTCGGAGCTGATGTGGCCTAGGGACCAGGTCACTCCTGGACACTCACCTGATTGTTACATGGTTTGGTCAGGACCTTCAGTCACATTTACTCCTATGAAGCCATCCCAGCTTGTTCCCAGTAGTGTGTTTCTCCACCAGAAACTTGGACTGGATCAGGAGGCTCCCAGCCCATCGCAGGTGCAGCGCTGCAGGTGGGGTGGGGAAGGGGTGGATGGAAGTGAGGCACAAAGAGATACAATCCTAATCTCAGGTTACCAAGAGGCCAATATCTTACACCTACATCAAAATACAAATACAATAAAATCTCAGAAATATAAGACATAGCCTTTGGTCAAGATGGAGGCATAAGTAAATATGGCTCAACTTCCACAACCACAGTATAAATTACAACTAAAGTACAAAACAACTTTCACCCAGAATCATCAGAAAATTGACCTATATGGAAGTCTGACAGCCAAGGAATTCAAGAAGCCACATTCATCCAGATGGGTAGGAGGGACAGAGATGCAAAGATGTCAGAGACACATGGAAACAAGGAGACACCCCACATCCACATGTGGTGGATCAAAGCAGGAGGGATACCTCAGGAGTAAGGAATCCCAGCTCCACACCAGACCACACAGCCCAGGCTCCAATGCCAGGAAGATAAGTCTCCATAACTTCTGGATGTAAAAACCAGTGGGGGTTGGGGTGGCAGAAGAAACTGTGGGATTCTCAGGAGTCTTCTCTTAAAGGGCCCACAATGGACACAGGACTTATGCAGACTCACTCTCCCTGGGTCTAGCACCAGGGCAGCAGCTTGAAGGGCTCCAGTGGCATACAGGGAGAATCCGAAGTGTCTGACATCACAGTGAGTGCTGGGGACAGCTTCCTCCCAGATAAAACTCCAGAGGCCAACCAGTGGCATTGTCTCCTTTCTGAGCCCTCCCCCACACAGAGCCACAGAGCAGCGACACCATATTGGAAACTCCATCAACCTGGTTCACAGGGTCTGTCCCACGCTGGTGATTGCATAAGGCTCCACCTCCTCCAACTTACCAGTGCAGTTTTCTACAGTAGGCCACTCTACTAAGAGAGTCAAAGCAGCTCTACCTAACACACAGAAATAAACACAGGGAGGCTGCCAAATTGAAGAGACAAAGAAATATGGCCTATATGAAAGAACAGAACAAAACTCCAGAAAAAGAATTAAACAAAATGGAGATAAGCAATCTATCAGATGCAGAGTTCAAAACACAGGTTAGTAGGATGCTCAAGGAATTCATTGTGTACTTCAATAGCATAAAAAGACCCAGGCAGAAATGAAGGTTACTAAGTGAAACAAAGAAACATTTATAGGGAAACAACAGTACAGTGGATGAAGCCAAGAATCAAATCAATGATTTGGAACATAAGGAAGAAAAAAACATTCAATCAGAACAGCAAGAAGAAAAAAGAATCCAAAAAACAAAGATATGTTAAGGAGCCTCTGGGACAACTTCAAATGTACCAACATTTGAATTATAGGGCTGCCAGATGGAGATGAAAAAGAACAAGAAATTGAAAACTTTTTTGAAAAAATAATGAAAGAAGAGTTCCCTAATTTAGTAAAGGAAATAGACATAAAAGTCCAAAAATCACAGACAGTTCCAAACAAGATGGACACAAAGAGGACCACACCAAGACACATCATAATTAAAATGCCAAAGGTTAAAGATAAAGAGAGGATCTTCAAAGCATCAACATAAAAGCAGATAGTTACAAAGGAGTTCCCATAAGACTGTCAGCCGATTTCTCAAAAGAAACTTTGCAGCCTAGAAGGAACTGGCAAGAAGCATTCGAAGTGATGCAGAACAATGACCTACAAGCTAGATTACTCTACCCAGCAAAGCTATCATTTAGAATGGAAAGACAGATAAAGTGCTTCCCAGATAAGGTAAAGTTAAAGGAGTTCATCATCACCAAACCATTACTATATGAAATATTAAGGGTGCTTATTTAACAAAAAGAACATCAAAACTATGAACATTAATTACAATGGCAATAAAGTCACAACTATCAACAATTGAATCTAAAAAACAAACTAAGCAAACATGCTGAAAAACAGAATCATACATATTGAGATCATATTGAGATCATTTATCAGCTGGGAGACGAAGGGGGAGAATTGGAGAAAAGGGACAGGGATTAGGAAGTACAAATTGGTAGGTACAAAATAGATGGGGGGATGTTAAGAACAGTATAGGAAATGGAGAAGCAAAAGAACTTACATGTATGACCCGACCCATGGACATGAACTAAGGGGTAGGGATTGCCAGAGGGAATGGGGGGTATCAGGAGGAGGGGGGCAAAATGAGAAAGATTGGGTCAACTTTAATAGAATAATCAAAAATATATTAAAAAAGAAATACAAGATATATTATAATCATAACACATACCACCATGCGCGCACACACACACACTACGTGGATATATTAAAGCCAAGATGAATGCCTTTGGTTTTATACACCTAAATGTGATCTAAACAAAGAAAAATAGATGTGATACAAATTCTCATTGTCTGCAAGTTTCATAACCATGTATGTGTGGAACCTTCATACTTTGAGATACTTCTATTTTCAGAATCTGTTACATTTCACCTCCAAGAACTGTTTATGTCAGCCAGTTTAAAACCTTGACAGGCTGCAGGGGAGTACTGAAGAATGAAACAAAGAAACGTCAAGATTTTGACCATATGTGTTGCCTGGAGGGAGAGTCAGGGGATACAAAGGGCGTAATTCAACTGTGCCAGTAACACGGAGAACGACAAATTCACTGATGATGTGTCCGTATTAGGTACCTGGAAGTTGCCCTAATTTCTCCTACGTGATAAAAAATCATTCTAATTTTGAAGCTATGTCAACGTGTAGTTGAAGTTTCTGTGTTAAATTTGCAGTCTCTCTGTCTTTCTGCCTTAGAACACACACGGAGTAGGGTGCTCCGCGGTGACCGCCCTGGGCAGGAAGCACCGAGGCCAGCGCAGTGCCAGCGCAGTGCCAGCGCACCCCACCTGGTCTCCGCCCCCACCACGGACCCCTCATTCCTCTCGGTTTAACTGTCAGTAGCTCCAACATCAGTAACCTGGTAATTTAGGGGGGAAATCCAAAACTACAGAAAAGTAGAAAATAATAAAATAAGCTTTCCTATACCCATCACATAAATTCAACTATTTTTATCATTTTGCAATATTGACTCTCACTTGCTCTCTCTCCTGAAAGAGTATATACTTTTGATAGTATTCACATATTTTTATCATTATTCTATTACGGTTGTCCCAGTATTTCCCCTTTTGCCCTCCTCCTCGTATTTTCATCTATTAATTACATTTTATTTCACTAAATGACTAAACATCAAAAAGGATCAGATACTTAACTGTAACTCCTCTTTCTCACCATTCACCCACCTTGACTCAGTGAGGCCCCCTCTCCTGCAGGGCTACAGGTGTGTTTCTTCCTGCGTGTTTTCAGGGCCTCTGCTCTGGTTCACGCCCATCGGCTCCTCCGCTGTGGGAACCCTGCGAGTTTCCCCGCACGATCTTCCTGCACTAATGTTTCCTTCTTCTACTCTGCCCTCTGTTGGCGGCCGTTGTGCTTCCAAGTGAATATAGGATCGCCTCCCTCCCTGAGCATCTGCAGAATGCAGCCTCACTCCTTACACTTCTTGTCACCTGGCTCTCGCTGTCCTCTGCCCCCTCACAGCGGCCCTTGGCCGCCTCGCCCCCTTTTAGCCAAGCAGCCCTGTGCTGTCTTCCAAGGGACTGTCCACGACAGAAGCCCTGCCCCTTTGCCCTGCAGATAAACTCTCACGCAGGTTTCAAAATCCTCCTCTGTGAAGTCTTTGCCCTCCCAGGCTGCTGATTCCTTCCTGTGTTCCACAAACACCCTAAATGACCACCTACAAGAATTGTAACTGGTGCTTTTCACGTCTGCCCCTCCATTTGACCCTATTCTTCCACCTTGCCCTACAGGTGCTGGTCATACCTATAAAATGGGGCACTTTGTATTTTCTAATCACCTGAATTCTAGCACTTTATGAGAAGTGGAGAGGAAAAAAACTGACATTTCAAAGAAAACATGTTAGCCTTCTTTTCATGAGTTTCCTATTTCCCCGTGCTCTCTAATACCGTTTGCTACTCGGTGCTTCTGAGGATCTCCGATCCATTTTCTAAAGTCTTCTGCTGCCTGGAGTGTGGAATTTGACCAGCAACTATGATTGGTGTTGGTAACAAGGAAGGTCACAAAACAAGTGAGATGCCAAACTTAACTAATACGTAATGTTTAATCATTAAATTTCAGGCCCAAACAAATGAAGTTTAAGGAACACAATGCGTAAAGCCAGCACCGGCTTTACTGCGCTGTCGGCCCTACATGGCAATCTCCTCCTTCCCTGTTCTCTAGCCCATGGCTTTGGCTTCTCTCCATGTGCTCCTGAATCATGCATGTGAAGGTCAAGCTGCCCACAACACCTGGGAAGTAACCATGTTAGTATTGCCACACAACAGGGCACAGACAATTTCCTGTAAGTAAAAATGTCTAGGAGGAGCCCTGGCTGGTGTGGCTCAATGGATTGAATGGTGGCCTGAGAACCAAAGTGCCACCAGTTCAATTCCCAGTCAGGGCACATGCCTGGGTTGCAGGCCAGGTCCCTAGTAGGGGGCGTTCAAAAGGCAGCCACACTTTGATGTTTCTCTTCCTCTCTATCTCCCACCCTTCCCCTCTCTCTAAAAATAAATAAATAAAATCTTTAAAAAATAGTCTAGGAGGAGTATTCTTTGCTAATTATTAAACATTTACCCCCTTTCCCAATTACACAAACACACACACACACACACACACACACACACACACACACACACACACACACCCTTAATTCCACAGAAGGCTCAAGGAATTGCTGACCATGCTCTCGATTATTCACTGAACCCACCTCAAGGCCTCAACCTGCACTCTCGTCACATGGGAGTCACCGTGGGCTGTCACGCCCTGCCCTGGGCTCTCTGGCCATGGGGAAACTCTGCTTCCACAGGCTGGAATGCACACATGGGCCCCGTGATGGGCTCGTGTTTCCCTGGGGCATATGTGCCTCTCTCTCTCTGGTAGATTGCCCCCAGTGGCTGTGTTCCTTGGCTGTTCTGCACTGTGTTGGGAGGCATAGTGATGGGAACGTCTCTTGTCCCAGAACTTGAATTTGCTGTGTTTAGAGTCCCAGGACACCTTTCAGGGAAGGAGATGGATTGCTGGGCAGTGGCAGCAGTCACCAGCCAGCCCCCCAAACTCTCACAAGGAAAATGGCTGAACCCACTACCCGACTCAGTGAAGGTCAGAGCCTGAGGTAGCCCTGTGCTTCTTGTAGTGAACACAGTCACCGCACCTTGCCATCGAGTTCCAGAAGAGTCCGGAGTGGGCTCGCCCAATCTGCCCCACAATATAACCATGGTGCCCCTCTAATTGTATTGGAATTAAAAACAACAGCAACTGAAGACCCCAGCAACATATCCCACCTCAACCCACACCCTGGAAATCGGGGGCTCAACTGACATTATCAGCACTATGATCACGTCACAAATGGCAACTTGCAACTTGAAAAGTAAAGTTTCACATTTGCATGCAGGAAGGAGAGAGCTGTCATAAAATGAAGTCACACCTCTTGATTACCACATCAGAAAGCAGTAAGTCCAGGTTGCTTCCCTGAGCCATGCATGGCCCGACTGCAGTTTACATCTTCCTCACATGCAAAAACTTATCACCCATTTCCCTTTCATCGCTGTAGCCATTTGCATTCAAGATGCTGAATCAAGAACCGGGAACACTGGAAAACAGCATTTTGGTGTAACTCGATCAGGTTTCACTGGAAGGAAACTGTATCTTGCTAATTGGGTTGAGAGATATTTGAGTCTAATGATTGATTTCTCTTTAAATTATACTTTATACTGAAAACTTTTAGACCAAATAACTGGTGGTGTTACGGAAAATAATTCAGAAAATAATGACTCTGGCGCAATTAGGGGTGACGGAGTGAGGCTTTATTATACGCACGGACCCAGAGGAGGCAGTCTCCAAATTCTGGGCCCTGAACCTTGGCTGGGCAGGGCTTTTATTGCTCTCTGGATGCCATATCCTACATGGCAAAAGCAGGAGGTACAGAAGCTAATGCAAAAATAACTCTAGCCTTGAGGTGTCCTTATCAGAAGCTGGGTGTACAGAAGCCAAAGCAGAAGTTATGACTACCTAACTGAAACCTGACAGTTTGGCAGTTTCTAAGTAACCTAAACAAAACTCTTTCCCAGTTCCCAGTCCCTCTTCTGGGTCACTTTGTCCTAGTTGACTTTTCTTCTACATTCCCCCCTTTTGATACTGAGACATATTATTATTCTCAGTATCAATAGCTAAATTCGGGGTTACTATCTACTTGGGGTAGTTTATTATAATGGTGTCTCTGGGGAGAAAGGATTTTTGCTGTTGCCTTTCTAGTAACTGTAGTCTCTATCTGTTGGACTAAAGTCCGAAGCAGGCATGGACCAACTGTAATAGCTACGAACAATAATAATAAAGGGCCTATTACTGGGGCTAAAACGGAATACATGATAGATTGCCACCAAGGGGTGGATGCCCAAGGTTGGTCCTGGTTCTTAATCTTGTTCTGGATATCCTGGAGTTTGTGGATATTTTCTTCTACCAAAGCTGTGGGGGCCTGTACTCTGGTGAAACCACATGGAATCTCCTACCTCTGACAAAGTTTATTATCATATAAAGAACAATGGACAAAGGTCTCATCTTCTTGTAACTACTTCCAGCTGGACATGGACATCACCCTACCTACCCTTGGGTCAGGGGTGCCCAGAAAGGGAGGGGTGTAGCACAGAGGGAGTCCTTCCTATAAGGGGAAGGACTTTACAGAATCCTGGTCAGTTGGCAGTCACCAGGAAGTCGCAGACTTGGTGTCCAAAAGCTGGCATTACTGGACAGTTGGCATTCTGGTCAGGTCATATTCTGGAGGAGAAAGATCTGAAAAGACAGTTGGAAGCACAATTAAATCATAACCACTAAATGACCAAGGCAGGGTTTTAGGTAAAGAAATGGCTTATCTGGAGGAAGGCATACAAGGCATTTACACCTATCCAAAACTCTGGTGGCCCAGTATACTTCACTCGGGCTGAGGGGACTATATTGGGATTTCCCTCCTTTCAGATATCTGGGCCCTTTCTGTCCAAGCCATCAAGACAGAAAAGGGCAAACTTGTTCTAAAGTGAAGCCCACAGACTGCCCCAACCCTTCACCAACCCAACCACTTAGTTCAGCCAAACTGTTGAGCCTCATGGGGCGACGATGAAAATGGGCTTCTCAAGTGAGGCCTATATTGCAACCAATCACTCAGGTAATGAGGTCATAGGCATACGCCCTATGAAAACAGAAGAACACACAGGTTAATTCATACAACAATCCCCAAAACAGTCTCTGTGGCTGTGAGATGGTCCTTTGGGGAGACACTCAGTTGCAAGGTCCTTCCTGCCTGTAATTGTACATCTTTGGTGACATTACAGACCCAGTTTCAATTTTCGAATGAAAGCAAACTTCCAAGACAGTTAGCTGTGCCATTCTGATGTCTGATACTGAGCTTTGTGATTTTCTTTAAATCATAATTTTTCTCCTTAAAATTACTCTCATTGTTATTACAGGGACTACTTTGGATCCTGCTTTTAATTTTGACTGTTTGTTTGCATAAACACACCAAGAGCAGCCTGGATCACCTATGATCTTTAAGTCTGCTTTGCTGGAACTCACACAGGGAACCCTTAGATTGACTTCTCAGTCCACCCCTTGGGGCACAGAAGCAGAGCCACACATCTGCCATCTGGCTTCGCCTGTACCAGTCATTGCACTCAAATCCTTGAGCCTTCCATTGTGCCTACAGGTTCCTTTTTAGCCATCTTTCAGGAAAGTAACCTTCATTCCTTCCCTGGAAAGACTGGCACAAACAGCACAACCAACCAAAGTACCAGGCTTTTTCTCGTGGGCTTTCGCTAGCTACGCAAGTCAATCCCAGTTCCTCAGGGCTTTCTGGTGACAACCAGAACCCATACATGCCTCCTTCAGGCGTGACATTCCAGTCAAAGTCTCGGCTAACAAAACCACTATTAATGACTAGTCTTATTTGTTTTATGCAAAGAAACTTTATGTCATCAATCACTCCATCAGAATGCCAAATTCTGGAGGGATCAGGTAGGGAGAAAAAATCCTTTCCTTCTAATATCACCAAAATTGCATCCCCATGCCTTATACATTCTATTACTAACACCACATAATTCCTTCCCAAAACTTTCACTTTTCCATTTATCTTTACAGTTTCCCACAGACCTTCTGCAACATTCACAAACCTTCTGCAACATTCACAAACCTTCTAATCTTCCTTTTCCTTGTTCACTTTTCTACAGATTATGAAGTTTCAACCTTCCCTGGAATCCTCAATTTCTTTTTCAGAGCAGATACAGAGCAAAATCTGAAACAATACACAGGTAGAGGCATTCTCTTCCACCAATGCATCCAATGGTGCCTTGCAGAGATATAGGATTCTGCTCGGAAACAATTCCCTACTGAAACCACATTCCTATAATGCCAGAAAAAGTGCAGTTGAGGTTTCCTTTCTTCCAGGTTTAAAACTTTCACATCCTTTATACATATTCCTACACATCCAGATTTTTAACCATTATTCACTTTTTTTTTTAATTTTATTTTAATTGTTGTTCTTATACAGTCTTCTGTTTTCTACTCCCATCCCGTCCCTCCGCCCCAGCCCTCCCCAGCTCCCTTCCATTTCCACCCCCCCCCAGCTTTTGTCCATATGTCTTTCATACTTGTTGCTCTAATCCCTTCCCCTTTTCCCTGGATATTCCTATCCCTCTCCTCTCTTGTT
>PVKU01005167.1:59828-129247 GCA_004027475.1 Anoura caudifer | reverse complement strand
AAAAACCTGTAAGAATAAATGAATTCAGTAAAGTAGCAGGATACCAAATATACAGAAATCAGTTGCATTTTTATACACCAATAACAATCAGAGAAAGAAATTAAGAAAACAATTCCATTTACAATTGTATCAAAGAGACTAAAACACCCAGAAAAAAAATTAACCAAGGAGGTAAAAGATCTGTACTCAGAAAACCTTAAGAAAATGAAGAAACTGAAAATACGAATAAATGAAATATCATTTTTCATGAATTAAAAGAGGTAATAGTGTTAAAATGACCATACTACAAAAATAAATTTATATTTAATGAAATCCTTATCAAAATACCAATGGCATTTTTCACAAAACTGGTGCATATAGGAGGCAACTGATCCATGTTTCTCTCACATGATGTTTCTCTTTCCCCCCAGATGAGAATTTAAACATAAATAAAGTAATAATCCTGTATTTCATATTTGAAAGCTGCTAAGAGAATAGACCTTAAAAATTCTCATCACAAGAAAGGGAAAAAGCCTTTTTGTACCTATGTATGGTGAAAGATGTTAACTGGACTTACTGAGGTGATCATTTTATAATGTACACAAATACTGAATCATTATGTTGTATACCTGTAATTAATATAATGTTATATGTCATTACAGTTCAATGTACTGGAGATTTATCCACAATGACACAAGTAGTTCTAATTCATTCATTTTATGAACTGCATAACACAGGTTCACAAAATCTTATCCAAATTCTAAAATCCAAAAAACTCTAAATTTTTTCCTTAACTTATTTCATGGAAAAATTTGACTCAGTGGCTATGAGGCTATTTTCCATCTATTTATCCAATTTAATATAAATATTCCAAAGTTTTACTACAGATATATTAATATGTTTGATTATTGAGTACTGCCCACACCTTAGTGGAAGTGTTACACAGTGTACAGTATTTATACTCAATTATCTTTACAAAATCTGAAAAAAATCTAAATTCCAAAATACATCTGCCCTAAATATTTTGGAGAAATGGACTCTGCACTTATATTCCATTTTATAAGTAAATATCAATTTATCTACTCACCTACTAAAGAGTAATTAGCTGTTTTCCCACTTTTTCACTATTATACAATAAAAAATACATGTACATCCATCTCCCTGTGCAGTCACACAGAAATGGAACTACTAAGTAGTACAGTTTGTCTTGAACCTCACCAGTTATTTAAATTTACCTTTCTCAATTTGATACAGAAAAAGGTACATAATACAGATGATAAAAGGAGTCATATCTAATATGGAACTTTCCTACCTATAAAACCTTTAATCATAAAATATTTGCCATTCATATAACCATTTTCCTAGGAAGATCTTTTAGTGGATTTAAGTTGCTTTAAAAAAAAAAGCCAAATGATTATGTATTCCATTCCATCACTAAGGAATAAAGGCAGAGTATTTTTAAAGAAAGCTGCTAATTGTGATGCTGCTTTGGCAGAGCCCTATCTTAATTCTGAGGCTTGAGAATTTTTTTTCGAAAGAAAAAATTCTAACCATAGAATCTTCTCTCTCTGAAAGAAGGAATGAGAGGGAAAAAAAGAAAAGATTGGGAAGAATTTTAATTTCTCTCCTCTCACCCTACACCCTAAAATGATATCTTTCCCTGGGAATCCCCCAAAAAGCAACTACTTTCATCTTAATACCAAAATTTTGATCTCAAAGATTCCTATAAAACTATTTTAGAGATAAAAACCCTGAAGATTTGAAAACAACAATAATCAACAGTTTCAACAGTTTTCCCTTTGACTCTTTCATATTTATTGCTAAATAAATAAATAAATAGGTTTCCTTTTATATTAGGTATTTGAAAAATAAGAGTCATGCAGGGATACCTGATTCACTTACTAATGTTTAAAATATTTTTAAACTAAATATATGAACTTGGATAGATGCCTCTATAAATCTTTTTCCTAACAAATTTTTACAAGTTTTTTGATCCCCATGGTATAGGAAAAACCTGCATTTTAAATGAACCTATTTATTTAACCAAACATTGAAGAACAAAGAAAAAAATACTAATGTAGAAACCTTCAATGATGGAAGAAATATTTTAGTAGCTATTATTTTTCAAGCAATATATGCTTCTTGCTAGAGACACCATGGTAGGCAGACATAATGAACATGGTCTGTGTCCACATAGGGTAGGTAAGATAAACAATAGTACATAAAATAGTCATTAACCAAAGGCACAGTGCACAACAATTACAACGAGCAAACAAAGATAAAAGCTACAACTAAAAGGTAATAAGTAAACATGTAACCAAAAGATCTGACCCACTTTGGGAGGTTTAGAGAAAGTTCATCTAAGAAAGTGGTTTGGGGGCTGAATGAGATTTGAAGAATGAGTTAACTTCTGTTAACCGTCTAAAGACACTTTCCTATGAAGAGAGAACACTTATGTGAATAAAGACCCTGAAGAAGGAGGGAGCATGGTATGTTTGAGGAATTAAGAACACTAAAGCACAAAGGACTTTAAGAAAGTGTGGCAAGAGTTTTAATGAACATTAAGGGCAATAGGAAGCCACTGTAAGTTTTGGGAGTACTACCATCACCATCACTGATATTTACCAACTGCTTGCCACTTGCCAAGCATATATTACCTCATCAAATTCTTACAATAACTACATGAGATAAGAATTATTATAACCATTTTACAGATGAGGAAAGTAAGGTTTGGAGAGACTTAGCAGCTTGCCCACCATAACTGAGTGGTCGAGCCAGGATTCAAATATCACATGTGGATTCAAACACCACATGCGCATTTTTAAAAACTAAAACTGGCTGCAATATGGCCTACAAATTAGGGGGAAAGAGAAAGACTGGAGAAAACTGGAAAGCTCGTGCAATAATCTAAGCTAACAATGATGAAGCCAGATTCTAACAGTAGCAGTAGGCATGGGAAAATGAATGGCTTAGAGAAAAACTTAGAGGGGAAAAAATTAACAGGATTGGACTGGCGGGGTGAGAAATGAGCAAGTGAGGAAATCAAGGAAGATTCTAGAGTTTCTGATTTAAACATCCTGGACTAGTGGTGGTGCCTTATAAAGAAATGGGAAAAAAATAAGAAACAACCAGAATTGAGATAAGCTCATGAGCTGACTTTCAAGTGCCTTCGAGATATTGAGAAAAGGTTTCAAGTGAGAAATTGGGTATGTGGGTCTGGAGTTTGGAGGAAAGATATGAGCTAAAACTACAAATGTGGAGGCTTTGATACACAGATAGTAGCTGAAGCCACAATAGTAAATGATCCTCCCTAGGAAAAGCAAATGCAGTAAAAGGAGACAGCCATAGGACTGATCCCCCATTAAAGGGATATACAGTTATGAGAGGCTGGCAAAGCAATCAAGGAAGAGCAGTCGGGAGAGTGAGTAGAAATAGGAAAACACATTATCACAGAAACTAAAAGAAGTAATAGGACCCTTTCTCTAGGTTAAGCAGAGAACACAGACCAAGTAAGATTTGCCTTGGGGTTCAATCCCTATTTCCATCAAGAGGACTTTACAAGTTACTTAAATACTCTGAGTCTTAATTTATTAGTCCATACTATGAACATTATTATAACCTGCAGGGTTATTACAATAATTATCAATAATCTATAGAGAGGGCCCATATCGCATTATAAATTATCAATAAATAGTAGTTAACTGTTGTTGTTGTTGTTGTTGTTGTTGTTGTTTATAAAATCAAAAGGTCTAGTTGGTGGCTTTCCAGACCAGACTCTGAAGCCTGGGGGTTTTGAAGAGCATCTTCCAGGAATGCCTGACAGAGCAACACTGGGGGATCTGAACTTCCCATTCCTGTCTCCATCAGAACAGCTGTCTTCTTTTTTACTTTACTTCTTAAAATAAGTTCTGTTTATTTATCAAAATAGTTGTTTGAAAAAAGGGGCCTGCAGCTTTAAAAGACTTTTCAAAAACCATTGACTACATCATCTCAACAGTCCCTTCAGTTCACCTGGATTATAGATAGCTTATAACTCTTCACCAAAGTAAAGTATGTAAAAATAAGAACAAAACAACCTATCTAATAAAATAATCCTCAACAGAAACTTTACGATTTATGAAAATTACTTAACTGGAATGGTTATAAATCAATTAGCTGTTTACTGAAAAATGGAACTCTTCTTAAAAAAAGTAGAAGAGAAAATCAGACACCAGAGACATAACACACAACCACATTACCTGTGAGTGTTTAAAATACACACACATACTTACAATGGAATCACTATTTGATATTCCACCACATGGAAAACTGACAGCCACTCATTTATTACCATAAACTTGTTCAATAAATAAATGTCCGCATCAACATAGTATTTCCTTAGTTGCCAACATAAACACAAATAAACCAATCAACCACTCAGAAGTTACTTCCTTTAACACATTCTTTATCACTATCTGAGCTGTTAAAGACAATTATTGATCCACTCTCATCTCTCATTAAGTGCTCAAAACTTTTTTCATACACTACGTCATAAGAATCCCAAGAACAATGCAAAAGCACACGATTTAAATTTTTTTTTAAATCTTCACCTGAGGATATGCTTATTGATTTTAGAAAGAAAGGAAGGAAGATGCAGGGGAGGGACAGAGACATCAATGTGAAAGAGAAACACTGATCAGTTGCCTCTCATTCGCACTGGGACTGAGGATTGAACCTGCAACCTATGTATGTACCCTGACTAGGGATCAAACCTGCAACCTTTTGGTGTATGGGATGATGCTCCAACTGAGCCAGCTGGCCAGGGAGAAAAGCACATGATTTTAAAATACATAAAAGGAAAAGTACAACTAAAGCCTTTAAAAAAATAAAATCTGTCTTTGCTGATTCATCTGCCATTGGAAATTCTTACTACTAGCAAATGCTATCATTGTAGAGAATGATTTAATATTACTTGAGTGTAAATTCCAAATTTGTAGTTACAAAGTATATTATATAGTACATATATGATTACACCCTAAATAAAAAGGAGAGCCAGTGTCCGGGACTCAAAATCTGCAAGGTTCTATAAAACCTCTGTCCCATTTTAAGACAAAGTAGTAGGATGTCTATGCCACAGAGTTCCACGCTGTGTCCCCGAGAATTTTCAGCTGCACCAGAGTACCAACTGTTCAACAGACTGTGGACTAAAGAATTTATGAGATGATTACCAAAAAGAGAGCCAGACACAGTGGTGACATGAAAAGTAATTATATAAACAATCAATGGCATAAGAAAAAGGACATTAAAAGAAAGTTTTAAAGGTACTAACTTCAGTAAAAAGTGCTGGTGAGGTTTCTTTGCTCTACTTAGCATTTTCCTTTACACAAACATATCAAAACTACAAGTAATCTGAGCAAGTTAACCAACGTTATTTTTCACGCAAAAGAAAGCCCTATGTGAGTTTAAGGTAGCTTAACTCTTTTCTTCACTGTTCATACAGTTGTAATATTCAGCAAACAAAAAAAATCACTGACTATAAGCCCACAGTGTTTCAATGGCAATATGACACCAACCATAGTGCTAGTAATCCTTTATCCTCAAAGACAAAGATAGTAAGAACCATCAATAAAGACCAAACTGCAAGAGTAACAGAAACTTAGTAATCCTCCTCTAAGCATTTGAGTAAAGAAAAACCTTGAGTAAAGGTTTCAATCAGTATAGAAATACACCATATTTCAAATAGTTCCAAAATAATTTGTAGGTCTGACCAAAAAAACCTGAGTGTGATTGAGTTAGATAATGTTTCTAAAGTTCCTTTGGAATTTATTCAATAAATTAAAAAATATTTATTGAGTGCTTACTACACGTCAGGTGTTAGAGAAACAACAGTAAGCAAGGAAAACAAGTTGTCCTCATGGAACTGATACTTCAATGACAGAGACAGGTAAAGTGTCAAGCATGCTACTTACTAATTGTGATTAATGCCATTGAGGAAATAGGATAATGTGGCAGATTGGGAGCAGATTATCCTTCTTTAGATAAGGTGGTTAAGGAAGGATAAGAAAGTAACATTTAAGATGAGACCTAAAGCAGGTAGCACATAAGAAGAGTGGGGTAAGAGTATCTGGCAGCAAAAAGAGTTGAGAATGGCAAATATGCAGGGCCTGGCACAAATAACACTCCTTTGTTATTACAAAATCTTTTATTACAAAATCATAAGCATGTAATTCTGTAACATAGCAATATCACACTCGAGCATACCATATAACATTTTAGGTAATTTCAAATTATAACTATAAATTATTATACCCATAGCATTACCCTACCAACCACACTCAAAGTGGGCCTTACTTCTGCCATAACCTATATAAATATATATTTTTTTTTTAAGGAAATTATTTTCAAGGTGTAACAAGCCATATAATACAAATTATAAACCTGTAAAAATTAAATGAACATCATGCTGGAAAACAGACCAATGGAACAGATCCTACAATAATCAGGCACTTACTAGTGAAAAAGGAAAAGGTGCACAAATCAAAAGGAAACAAACTGGCCATGCATCATACAGTGTCAACCTTCCCAATTCCTGAGAAAATGTCAAAATCTATTTTCCTCGCACAAGATTACAAAATAAATTCCCTAAGGTTAAAGAACTATAAAATTCAAATTAATTAGAAAATAAAAAGAAGACAATATAGACATAATTATACTCAGATCAAGAAGGGCTTTCTAAACAAAACAGAATGTAAGAAATTACAGCCTTCTTCCCCAGATTAAAAGTTTTCAGCCATTATTTCTTCAAATGTACTTTCTGCCCCTTTCTTTCTTTCTTCTCTCTCCCAAATCCCTATAAAGTGGAGGTCAGTGCACTTGATGTTGTCCCAGCAGTCCTTCATACTATCCTCATTTTTAAAAATTTTGTTTTCATTTTCTTGTTCTGATTAGGTGATTTCCACAATTCTGTCTTCCAGGTCACTAATCTGTTCTTCTGTATTAACTAATCCTTTTTTTTAATCTTCACTGAAGGTATTTTTTATTGATTTTTAGAGAGAGGAAAATAGAGGGTGAGGGAGAGAGGGCAAGAGAGGGAGGGAGAGGAAGAGAGACATCAACACACTGAATGGTTGCCTCCTGTAAACACCTCGACTGGGGATCAAACCCACAACCTAGGTTATGTGCCCTGAATATGAATCAAACTCGCAACTCTTTGGTCTATGGGACAACACCCCAACCAACTAAGCAACCTGGCCTGGGCTGTATTAACTAATATTATGTCAGTTCCTTCTGGTGTAATTTTTATTACAGTTATTGTATTCTTCATCTATGATTGGTTCTTTATCATATTTTCTCTTTGTTGAAGTACTCTCTGAACTCCTCTATTCTACTCTCCAGTTTGTTGGGCATCTTTATGACCATTTCAGTGAATTCTTTATCAGGCAAATTACTTATCTCCATTTCATTAGAGTTTTTCTCGGGGGGGTTTTCCTGTTCATTCATTTGGGCCATATTATTCTGTCCCCAATTTTGCCTGACTTTTGTGTTTTTCCAGTAAGATGAAATAGCTCTCTCCCAAGCTTTAACAAGTAGCCTCTGTGTAAACTGTGTGTACACAGATGGTTTGGGCAGGCCGGTTGTATTCGGAGAGGCCACATAGAGTGCTTGATCTGCCACCAGACCATAAGAAGTGAGTTCCAGGCAGGACAGCTGAGTACATGCACATGCAGCAGCTCCTTATTATTCTGGTTCTCCATGGCCAGAACAGAGTTAGGGCAGAGCAGCCTGATGTGTACACACTTCCTTGCCCTTGTGATCTGGGCAGGGTTACCTGATATAAGATCAGTGTGCTGTGTTGCTTTAATTGTCTATTGCCTGAGCCAGGTCTGGGCAGAGCTGCACCCTACTAGTTCTGCACTTGATTTACATAGGGCAGCCCTGTGTGCACACATGACAGCACTTTGTTAGTTCTGCACTTTCTCTTGGAGAAGCAGCTCTATGTGCTTGTGAGACTTCACCTTACTAGTTTTGTACTTTGCAGGACAGCCCCACGTGCCACACAGCAGAACCCCACTCTTTCTGCACTGTCTCTGGATGGAGAAGCCCAGCATGTGGCCACCATAGTGCTTTGCTAGTTCTCCACTCTCACCAGGTGGTGGAGCCCCACATGCACACATCCAGTAGGTGTGCGCAACTGCACCCTGCCATACCCACCGAATCAATCTCCAGGTGGAGGGGCCATGTGTACTAGCGCTATGGTACCCTCCTGTTCCTGCTGGCACTAGCTCCAGAAGGGCTGAATGAGGAAGCACTACAGCAGCCTGGCAAGTTGGACAGAGCAGCAAATGCAGGAAAAACGCAAACAATGGCAGTTGCTGGTTCCTCCAGTGCTGGAGTGTTCCCTCAGCTCTTGTGGTGCCCCAACTACTAGGCTGGCCAAAAAGTTCATTTGGTTTTTTTACGTACAATGTCTAGTAGTGCTTAGTTGTCTTTAACTTCATTCGAAACAATTTTGTTAGACTGTACTGTGACGGTTGTCATATCAGCAAGCATTTTGAAAAAGCTTATCAAAATTGGTGAATTTTTGTGCAGTTATTTTAATAGTGAAGATGAAAGAAAATAAATGATACTTTCAGCAATTTATGCTTTATTATTTCAAGAAAGGTAAAAATGCAACTGAAATGCAAAAAAAGATTGTGCAGTATGTGGAGAAGGTGCTGTGACTGATTAAATGTGTCAAAAGTGGTTTGTGAAGTTTCATGCTGGAGTTTTCTCACTGGCAATTCTCCATGGTCATTGAAGGTGAAGTTGATAACAATCAAATCAACACATTAATTGAGAACAATCAATACTCAACCATGTAGGAGACAGTCAACATACTCAAAATATCCAAATCAATAAAGTTATTGCTGAAAATAAAAACGCCTTTTATTTTATGAAAAAAAACACACAGACTTTTTGGCCAATCCAATATCTCCATGTGGTCTTTCTCTTTGTTATGCAGAAGCTGTTCAATTGGCCCTTCGTTGTCTCTTAAGAGGAACTACTCTAAGTACAGCATACATCTGATGTGTTCTTGGGAGGGGGCAACCAAAATTAACCATTTTAAAGTGCAATTCAGTGAGGTTTAGTACATTCACAAAGTTGTACAATCACCTTTTCCTAATACCAAAATATTTCCATCACTCCAATGTAAATCTCCTTACCCATTAAGCATTTTTTCCCCACTATTCCCTCCCCACAGCCACTAGCACCCACTGACTGGTGTTCTATTTCTGTGGATTACCTATCACAGCTATTTCCTATCAGTGGAACCATTCAATATGTGACCGTTTTTTTCTGGCTTCTTTCATTTAATATTTTGGAGGTACACTCACATCACAGTATGTGTCAAAACTTCACTCCTTTTCATGTCTGAATAATATTCTGTTTTATGTACAGACCACATTTTGTTTATCCAGTCATCCACTGATGGACTGCTGGACTATCTCCACTTTTTCCTTATTGTGAATTAGGCTACTTTGAGAACTGGTTTTCAATTCTTTTGGATACATACCTAAGAATTCGGGGTCATAGTATTCTACATGTATCTTTCTAAGGAACTGCCAAACTGTTTTCCCCAGTGACTGAACCATTTTACCTCCTCACCAGCCATGTACAAGGGTTCTAATTTCTCTACATCCTTGCTAACATTTGTTATTTCCCTTTTTATTTTCACTATTATAGCCATTCTAGTGGGTGTGAGGTAGTATCTCAATTGTGGCTTTGATCAGCATTTCCCTAATAACTAATAATGTTGAACCTCTTTTCACAGGCTTATACTCATAATCTTCCTACATGTAAGAAATCCCCTTGTTATGAGTCCTGTTTCCCCAAGGTAAGAGTGGAAACTCAAATTCCCACATTCCCCTGTAGCTTGACCCAGGCATTTGATCCAGGCTCTGGCAACAGGACATATGCATATGAGATGTATAGAAGTGAGTAGAAAGAGGCTCTACTTCCATTTTTATGTGCAGATGGTGACAGATGGATGACTCCAGTCACAGGAGATGGAAACAACAGCAGTTTTCCAGTGATTACAAGGTCAATTCTTAGCACATAAACAGCCTCAAAGATTCAACTGAAATAATTCCTTTAGGGTCCAGTGAAGCAATGGCAACAGTGGAGGTTTCCTCATCAGCATAGTGTAGGATACTGTAGAAGCTAAGCCTTATGCCTAATTCTCTGGCCCTACCAGCAATACCATGAGCTACTAAATATCCATTTGAAAAACTCCTTTTCTATTCAATCATTATTCTGGAAGAAGCATTAGATTTATTTTACCTAGCTCCACAGTAAACACCTAGAACAAATGTCAAGTAGTTACACAGAGGCAGGTTTGGTTAAATCTAAGAAAACTTCCTAACACTTAGATATCTACCATTTTTTAATGGAATAAATTACCTTAAAACAGGGTAAACAACCAGTCACTGCAAATTTAATGTTGATATTACATCTGTCAGGAATAATGTGAAGGTGGATGGAGAGCTGAACAAGACAACCTTTAGTTCTTTTTCTGCTCTGTATTTCTACCATATTTACTATACAAATCTAAAGAAAAATCACACATTTGTAGCCCATTAAATTTCAATCAAATATTTACTAATTTATTAGCAACTAATTCTAGCTTTTGCCATGTAACAAACTGCAATGTTTAGACTAAACTTTATTCTTCATTATCCTTTACTATATAAGGGGAAAAAAAGGAATTGCAGATAAACAAAGATAAAGAAATCCAATATCCTACTCATCTGAGAAAATCATTGAAAGTATTTTGGTGGCTAGCCTTCAAAACATTTTTTGCCATACTGAAATTCACCTATGAAAAAAGATTACAATAAAAATACAAATAGTAGCTAACATGTAATCAGTGCTTACCACATGCCAGTCCCTGTCCCAATTTTTCCCCCTGTCCTCCTTCCACCTGATGACCCCCCACTCCCTCAGGCAATCCCCACACTGTTGTCCATGTCTATGGGACATGCATATATGTTCTTTGGCTAATCCCTTCACCTTCTTTCATCCAGTCTCCTCTCCCTGCTCCCCTGATGGCTGTCAGTCTGTTCCATGTGTCTATGGCTCTGATTCTATTTTGCTTGTTCCTTTATTTTGTTCATTAGATTTCACATTAAGTGAGATCATATGGTATTTGTCTTTCCTTGACTGGTTTATTTCACTTAGCATAATAGTCTCCAGGTCCATCTATGCCATTGCAAATGGTTCCTTCTTTTTCACTGCTGCATAGTATTCCATTGTGTAGATATACCACCACTTCTTTATGCACTCATCTACTGATAATCACTTAGACTATTTCCAGATGTTGGCTATTGTAAATAACGCTGCTGTAAACATAGGAGTGCATATATTCTTCTGAATTGGTGTTTCAGGATTCTTAGGATATATTCTCAGAAGTGGAATGGCTGAGTCGAAAGGCAGGTCCATTTTTAATTTTTTGAAGGAAAAAGATACTGTTTTCTACAGTGGCTGTACCAGTTTACATTCCAACCAACAGTGAGTAAACCTAGGGCTTCCTTTTTCCACATCCTCACCTACGGTTTGTTATTTATTAGTGGTAGCCATTCTGGAGTAAATGTTCTATGTATTTTAATCATCCTCACATACCCATCATGATGCACTATTATTATTTTTATTTTATGAATAAGGAAATCAAAACACAGAGAATAGTAAATTGCCCTAGGTTACTTGGATAACAAGTGACAGAACCACCAACAGTCTAAATACATAGTTTGCACTTTAACATTGTGACTCTATACTTCTTCCAAAAAACTGATCATAGTACATACACCACAGATATAACATTCCCCTAATACATGATAAATATCTTTCCATTTTAATAATTTTTTCTAAATTCTGAAATTGTAGGAAATACACTACCATAATTTAAGATACACTGATTTTTTAATCTACGATACATACAAAATACCAAATTTGAAGAAATCCTTAACATTAAATGATATCCCAGTTATATGAACAAGTTGCATCTCAGGACACATCTTACTCATGATCTTGAAGCTAGTCTAGGCCAAACTACTCTAAAATTCTGCCTCATCAAAAATTCACCTTTATGAATCCCTCTTGCAATATATATTTCATGATAACAGGGTTTATTTGTTTTTTTATCCTCAGCCAAGGACATGCTTATTGATTTTAGAGAGAAGGGAAGGAAGGACAGAGAGAGGGAGAGAAACACCGATCAGTTGCCTCTCATTTGCACCCCAACCAAGGACCGAACCTGTTACCCAGGCATATGCCCTGACTAGGAATTGAACCAGCAACCTTCTGATTTTTGGGACAATGCTCCAACCAATGGAGCCATACTGGCTAGGGCCACAATAACACAGTTTTAAACTCCTCAAATGTACGTAAGATTCTCTCTTTCAACTCCTCAAATGTACATAGGATTCTCTCTTTCTTCCCCTCCCCTTTTCTTTAAAAAAAAAAAAAAACTCAAAGCACACAGAATACTACTGGGCATTCATAGTAGGTACTCAATAAATATTTATTGATAGGCTAGTTAGACAATGCTATGTTGAAATACAGAATATGCAAAAAACAAAGATCCTTTCAGTCTCATCCTTTCTCTCATTAAGAAACCACACAAATACCCACAATGCATTCCACCCCAGATCATACATAATGACCTACTACAAGAAAAACAGCTAACACTGCCACCCACTTTGCCTAAACGCTGAACTTCAACTGCACTAAGTTCTGGTAAATATACAAATAGGCAAGGTTCAAATTAAGTGAACTTTTTAAAAAAGAGGAGTGGAGCCAGGACCACATTGACACACAAATGACAGGTAAAAACAATTATCTTAAAGAGCTGTCAACATGCAGTTCTAAACAATTCCAATTGTTCATTATACTACACCATGTGCCCATGTCCTGGAAAACAATTTGGCCCTAAAGCAGTATTCCACAAAGAAGGAAGTCAGTTACTGACTGACCTTAGATTTCAAAGTCTGGCTAATCCTCATGGATTAAGAATTTTGATAGTTCAAACTTTGAATACATAACTTTTATAGCATACATTTAAAGTAATATCCTCTCTGTGAATTCTGAGATTCTTATCCATGAATATGGGGAATTCAGTTAAAAGTAGTAATAAGCTATATATTTTTTCTGAATCTAGAAGACTAATACACTAGAGATAACACAGCTAGTGTTCTTTGACACACTGGTCCTAATTATTGCAAACATTTTAAAGATGCACAAATACCTAAAACATCAAGGTACTTATAGAGACCACACTTCGGTTTTCAAGGAAGAAAAAAAAGTGGTGAATTCCAGAGAGAAGAGACCAAATTGCCAGACTGTATGAAAACTGAAGTAAACACCTCAACAATTTGCAAGGTCTCTGCCTTTACCTCTCTTCTACTCCCTGCATATACTTAATATGTGAGCTGCAAATACAAGCTGACCTCCCTGTTCAAAGAAGAAAGAATTATTTTCCTAAGGTCTACTTTATAAGTGAAGATAAAGAGCTCTAACAAGAGGGAGCAAAAAGAAAAGCAAACAGGGACTAGAAAAGTAGAAACAAACAAGTAGTATCAACAGGATAATTATAAGAAATGTGACATGAATAGATGAATAGGTTGGACAGGAACAAACTGAAGTTATACAAGAATTTTCACCAGACAGTAAGTTCATACTTTCCAAAGTCAAGTACAAATCCTCACTTCAAAGAATGGTAAAGAAAAATCACAGAAGCTAGCAAGTTCAAGGAATCCTAAATTAACTTCAAAATGAAAAGATACATAGAGGTGATTAATAATGCCCTTCAGAAGAATAAAAAAAACCAGCAGCATTTCTAATTCACAAAACAAACATGGCTGGAGAGATCTGTATCAGCTATTGAACCAGCTATCTAATGCATGACCAAAAGCTAGGCAAGACTAATCAAAATTACCTTAACTGTTCCAGAATGAAATCGACAGCACTAATTATAACAACTTCAGTGTTTGTTGGATGAATAATACCATCAACACTTTTTTCCTCTCGACCCAAATGTCAGTTAGTTATATTCAGAGAGAACAAGCTGTTTCATGACTGAACAAATGATACAGTTACCACCTCAGGTTGTGAGCTCCTATGTCTCTCACAACATTGTCCAACTTTTCATACCACCATACATAGAGCTCACCTGTCTCCTCCCAGGTTTCTAGACACACAGTAACTTCGGCTTATTAATTCTGTGAACTATTCAAATAAACTATTTAAATAGAAAAACAGGATAAAATGACTGCATCTTATCATTCTTCTTAGATTGGGCATAAAATCTAGATTGTATTGTTTTCTCTACCCTTATTTCACTTTGTTGCCTAAAAGACTAGTCAAACAAGCTAAAAGACCATAATTGTCTTTTCAACATTATAGTAGTTTAGGACTTCCAGCCAAGGTGGAGGCCTAGGTAGAAACACTGTGCCTCCTCGCACAACCAAAAGAAGGACAACAACAACTTAGAAACAAACAAAAAAACAACCAGAACTGACAGAAAATTGAACTGTATAGAAGTCTGACAACCAAGGAGTTAAAGAAGAAACATTCATTCAGACCAGTAAGAGGGGCGGAGTCCAGCAACCAGGTGGAGAAGACTCTAGTAGCAAAGCAGTGGCTGGCGACCCCAGGTGCACAGGTGGCAGCAAGCAGACCCAGCAAGGCGGTGATTGTGGAGGGGCATAGCGCACCAGGGGTGCAGTGCACAAGGCAGCTGGTGACTGGACAGGCCCACATTTGCACGCAGAATAAATCAGGTGAAACTGGGGAGCAAGACAGACCAAGCAACCCAGGGTCCCAGTACCCACCAGGAAATAAAGCCTCAAAACGCTGATTGAAAACACCTGTGGGGGTTGAGGTGCCGGGAGGGACTCCCAGCCTCACAGGAGAGTTCAGTGGAGAGACCCACAGGGTGCTAGAACATTCACAAACACAATCACCTGGGAATCAGCACCAGACACGCCCAGTTTGCTTGGGGGAAGTGGTGGAAGGGACTGAAATCCAGCAGAGAGCAGAGCAAGTGCCATTGTTCCCTCTCAGACCCCCCCCCCACATACTGTGTCACAACCCAGCAAAGTGGTTTACCCTGCCCTGGTGAACACCTAAGACTCCACCCCTCACTATGTAACAGGTGGCTCAAGACAAAAAAATTGGCCCAAACAACAGAACAGATCAAAGCTCCAGAAATAATACAACTAAGTGATAAAGAGAGAGCCAACCTATCAGATGCACAGTTCAAAGCACTGGTGATCAGGATGCTCACAGAATTGGTTGAATTTGGTCACAAATTAGAGGAACAAATGAAGGCTACAATAAGTAAAATGAAGGAAAATGTACAGGGAACCAACAGCGATGGGAAGGAAACTGGGACTCAAATCAATGGAGTGGACCAGAAGGAAGAAAGAAATAACCAAACAGAAAAGAATGAAGAAACAAGAATTAAAAAAAGTGAGGAGAGCCTTAGGAACCTCCAGGACATCTTTAAACGTTCCAACATCTGAATTATACGGGTACCAGAAGGGGAAGAGGAAGAGCAACAAGTGGAAAACTTATTGGAACAAATAATAAAGGAGAACTTCCCCAATCTGGCAAAGGAAATAGACTTCCAGGAAGTCCAGGAAGCTCAGAGAGTCCCAAAGAAGTTGGACCCAAGGAGGAACACACCAAGGCACATCAGAATTACATTAGCCAAGATTAAAATTAAGGAGAGAATCCTAGAAGCAGCAAGGGATAAGGGGACAGTCACCTACGAAGGAGTTCCCATCAGACTGTCAGCTGATTTCTCAAAATAGACATTCCAGGCAAGAAGGGGCTGGAAAGAAGTATTCCAAGTCATGAAAGGCAAGGACCTACATCCAAGATTGCTCTATCCAGAGAAGCTTTCATTTAAAATGGAAGAGCAGATAAAGTGCTTCTCAGATAAGGTAAAGTTAAAGGAGTTCATCATCACCAAGCCCTTATTATATGAAGTGTTAAAGGGACTTATCTAAGAAAAAGAAGATAAAACACATGTACAGTAAACTTCAATCCTTCTCTTGTTTGGTTTTGAATATCCTCTTTTTTTCTAGTATCTGAGCATTTGCTCACTTTGTTTTAAGCTTGGCTAAATATCCTTCAATGCATTTGTTACATTCATCTAGTTCCCTCTCCATGTGTTCAGAGAAGTCCTTTCACCCTAGCAAAACTTTGATTACCAAAACTGACAAGGACAGTAGGGGAGAGATAAATTACAAGACAATTATGACTAGGAACAGATGTATTTTTACATTATCAATGTATTTTCTAAAAAGACACAAAACTATACTTAAACAATTAAAATTCAAATAAAATAAAACATAAAATAAAAATAAAATCAGATTATAGCACTTTAACCTAAAAAGCACTAATCTCAAGACCAGAAAGTTGTCATATTTCACTCACTGTACTCAAAAGTGTGATTTAAGATACAGCAGCCTACTATAACCAAAATGGAAATGTTAATTCATAATGAATGTTTCTCCACACACCGTCAATATTTGCTAATTCAGAGTAATGGATACATGGGTTTGTAGTTGTTTCATCATTTTTAAAGTGTTTTGGATACATGGAGAGAAAATAAATCTAAGTCTAATGTTCTAGGTTTCTAGCTGGGTTGACTAGATTAGTGTTTCTTCAAGTGTGATGCCTGGACAGCAGCACAAACATCACCTGGGAAATTGTTAGAAATACAAATTCTTGGGCCCCACTCCACGCCTACTCAATCAGAAACTCTGAAGGCGGGGCCCTGCAATTTGTGTTTTAACAAACCTTCCACATGATTATGATGCATACTTAAGTTTGAGGACCATCTGACTAGATAAGTATCTTACCGTTCATCAAGAACAGAAAACAGAGAAGCAAGCTGGGGCAGAGGAAAAAATCAGGATAAATAAAAAAGCCTTGGTGCTTCACCAATTCACCTTCCTTTCCCTCCATCCTGCTATACTCCTAGGTGACCACTGTTCCGTATTTCTAATTCTACCCAGAAAATTCATTTAGAACTCATGAATTTACGCTTCTTAGTCTGTTTACATCACACTTTTTTAAATCTCTATATTCTCATCCCAAAAATATACATTATGATCATACTACCTGGGAAAGTTTTAAAAATATTGATGCCCAGGTCCTATCAAATACCAATAAAATCAGGTTTTTCTGGGGATGGGGAATAGCCAAAAGTGTCTTTGAAAGCTCTTCATGAAATTCTAGTGTGCAACCAAAACTGAAAATCCACTCAGTCTAAATGAAAGTTTTTGTCTCTATTTGCATATATTTGTCTATATTTCCAAGTATAATGACAAAACCACTTGTATGAGAATCACAAATGGCATATTTCTCAAAATGGTATTCAAGATAATATTTAATGATACATATATTTATGACCTTTTTAAGAAGCTATGTATATACTTTTACAGTCATTTATTTTAAGTAATATGTTTTCCATGTAAGATAGTGAGAGTTTCATTTTAAAACAAGATTCCATTTTTTAAAAGTCAATTATTTTTAAAAATACACTAAAGAATGCTACAAAGGACAGGGCAAACACTGCAAAGACGGTAAGCAAATAAAACAGTTTGATTAACCTTGACCAATGTGCTTATTAAAAATAGATGCCTCAGTCCTACACCCCAGCAATCCTAAACCACAAACTTTGGGACTAGGGCCCCAAATTTACATTTTTAACAAATGCTCCCAGGTGATTCTTATTCACTTAAGCTTCAAAAATGCTCTAGTAAGAGATATTGGAGCCTTCTGCCACTTGGCAGAGAACAAGCTTAAATATAAAAGGCAACTGCCTCATTACATTCATTTCCCCACTACCACTTCCTGGTCTCCCAGAAGGATGAGCTCCAGCCATATCTGCAAGGTGAGGAAGAAGTACAAATGTCTGTTTCAAGACTTAGATCCCATCCTGACCTCCCATTCCATCTCTTTATTTCAAGTCTCCCAGAAGCCAGAGCTCATTCTAATTTCATTCTCTTCTTTTCATCCTCTCATCCTCCTTAACAACAGCCCTAGGCCTGGAATATTGCCATTTCAATATGACCTCCTGGTCCATGCTCATTCACCCTTCCAGCTACCCTGTGAAGCCAAATCTGTAAAAATGTCACAAAACACTGGTGCAATCTAATCACCCTCAGGCTATATTTGTACTCTCAAATTCCAATGATAACCGATCTCTATCTATCCCAACTGTAAATTGTTTTTAAATGTTCACATGTCACCTCACTAGGCAGAGTGTTGAAATAAATTTCAGTTCACATACCATTAGTAGTAGCCAGTGGGTCTGAACCTTGACTACACATCACCATTATCTAGGGAGCTTTAAAAAAATCACCACGTAGAGGTCAGTGCTCTAGCCTAAATTAAATAAGAATCTCTGGGTGTGAAGGTAAGACAAGGCATCTTTTATTTTTTTCTTAAGCGATGCCAACATGCAGGCAAGGTTAAGATTACCAAGGCAGATTTCGAGCCTGTCTGCCATGTGTGAGCAATGCTTTCACCATTATTGCACTCGACTCATTCGGCCAAATACAGGAGAGTTTCACAGAACAGTGACTTTTAAGGACAAAAATTCCAAGTTCCAACACTAACGAAGGCAAGAATACAAGTATTTGTTTATATTTATCTTAAGTATTTTTGTCAAGAAATGCCCTATATTTGTTTAACCTGACCTGGCAGGTGTTTTTTAAAGCCAAACAGTGGAGCTCCAAATCTGAACAGAATTTTCATACAATTAAACTGGCTAAAAAAATAAAATTAAATTAAATTTAAATTTAATTAAAATACAGTAAAATACAAGTGAAATATAAAAAAACAACTAAACTGGCTCATATTTAGACTATCACGTATTTAAGATAATGTCATTTGTATTCACCAACAGACAAGGAAGATACTGAGCAAGAAGGTTGAAATGGACAGATATTATTGTCTATTTATATGTACCACAAAGTATATTCAAATATAAGTTCAATACCACACATGACAATTTCAATTGTTTTTGGAGTCTTAGTGACTCCAAATCCAGTTCACAATTATATTCATTATACTCAGTAAAACTAGATCTACTCATTCAGTATCTTGTGCAAAGAGACTGCAACCTAATCTTTGAATATGTAAAATTCAGATTTAAAAACCTCATTTGTAATAAATATGCCACCAAACTATACATACTGTACAACATCAAGTAAAAAACATACTATTAAAAAAGTAATAAAATTTACTCTTGATATGATAAAGAAATTATGTTACATTTAGGAAGCCACAATTCTTCTAATAAAAGAACACCCGGCAAAGGGAGTCACAGTTGTATCCACTTACTGCCATAAATGCCAGCAGCAAGTACATCCAATTTCAAGTTCCTCTGAGACCAACTGAGTGGGCAGAAGACAATCATAGCCAAAATGGGGAACACATGGTATTCATTCTTTGGAAAAAATCAGCAGTGAATTACAAGCAGGAGGGGAAGCCATCTGTCACAAGAAAAAGAAGTGGCAGTAGCTGTCAAAAACTACAATATGCCACCTCAACCTGAGCAGGGTCAAGTTTTAGATTTTAATTCCAGCTAAATCTCGTGATAAGCAACAGTTTTCAAAATCATTAGTGTGAAATTATGAATGGAATGGGTAAAAGAAAAAAGAAACTACCAACACTGTAATTCTACCAACGCTGGAAACTCTATCTCACTATTAGGAAGAACAACAGCACAGCAAACAGAAATGACACACATACAAAAATTGAGAAGCAGGTCAACCCTTGAACAAATGCAATTCCCTCTAGTATAGAAAACACTGGCAGTTTTGCCTGCATTATATTCCTAGCCTATCAACACCCCCACCCCCCCAAAAAAGCAACATCAAAACATGAAGGTAAAAGTGAACCACCAGTAAAAAATAAAAATAAAAAATCAACTTTTACCACTGACCTGCCTCCTTCCCCTAAACCCCCTCCAACCACCATAATCACCACCTTCACCCCTGGAACATACTGTAGTTCATTCTTCAGGACTCCATCTCAACTAAGGTAAAATCACTGGGCAATTAACTATATGTATTTCAAAAAGAATCATAAGTGTCAGCCCTATCTTTTGTATGTATGGTCTTAAATCTATTAAAATCAGTTGCAGACATAGTAGGTTTCTAGGCATCAGAGGTTCGCAAAACTAAGTGAATTTATTCTTGCATGGTTTTTTTTTTTACATATTTAAACATTTTTAAATCTCAAAATACAGATGATGTTTAATCCAAAAAAAAGTAGCTACTAGATCTCAATTTATTTAAATCAGCATTTAATATTGTCATTAAAATGTAGAAAAGATGTTTTAAACACATTATTTGTGAAATCAGAATCATAATTCTAGTTGTTACTTATTTGCTAAGATTCCTTCCTTCATTCAAGCAGTTTTTATAACCTTACTTCCTCCCCTCAAAGCCTTATTCTCTATAAGAAAAATATTAATTTCTTCTAGAATAAGTTCATCCAAATATCCAACTACTGGTAATTTAATATTCTTTGGCATACAAAGCCATGTTTATTCTAAAAAAGAATGGCCATGAAATTATCTTAATTAATCTATACCTACATACTTCACTCCTAGGAACATCATAATATATATTTATGATGATGAAGAAGAACAAAATAAAGTGACCCTCCACTGTGTTAATAATACAATTTTACTATTCCAATTATTCCAAAAATAAAGTCAATATAAAGGCCAGAAAAGACCTATTTATTTGCTCAAAAGTTCAATAAGTAAGACAACAATAAAGAAATCATCTCAATCAACAAACCTCTTGGAAAAATTCACTGAGTCAAATGACAACAAAAAAGTTTGCACACCATGAAGTAATTAATGTTCACTTTTTTATTCAACTACTCAATCATAACATTTTGAGCAACTACAGAATAAGGTTAATTCCCTCCTTTCCTTAAATAATTAAGGTAAATGTGAAGAACATATTCAGTGTCCTGAAGTCCTCTTTGTTTCTTTTTTCTGACAGCCCAGTACAATAAGAAGGAGCACAGACAATGGAACACATTGACCTTGAATCCTGCTTCTGCCACTTAACAGCTGTGTGACCATATCATAAAAATAACAGTATCTACCTCATAAAATTATGATGATGATTAATAATAGGCAGAGCACATATACAGGGCTTACTCCTTAGTAAGCAATAGTAGTTGTAGTCTGCTAGTTATTACTAGTTATTCTGTTGTCTAAACTGATGCCAACAAGCTTTCTGTGTAAAGGGCCAGATACAAAGGGGGACCAAAAAACCCCAGAATTTATTTATTAAAAGTTGTGTGTTTACTCTTACATGTTTAAACTTCAGTCACCTTCAAAGTACTCTCCATTTGTGCAATACATCTATCAAGACATTTTTTTTCCCACTGCTCAAAACAGTTTTTGACCTTATCAATTTTAGATCTTCTAGTGCTTCTGCCATTTTTTCTTTCAGCTCTTCCACATCAGCAAAACATTTCCCTTTGAGGACTTTTTTTTCATTGGGGAAACAAAAAAAAGTCACTCATGGGGAAATGAGCTGAATAGGGAGGGTGGGAGACTGGGGTCATGCCAGGTTTTTTGGTCAAAAACTGCTGAACACTCAGTGTGGTGTGGGCAGGTGCACTCATAAATCACCCATCAGGAAATGGGCAAATTCCCTGTAAGAGCCTTCAAAAAAATTCACTGAAGCCAAAGTAGCCTCTCATAACACCAGCTGGTACACCAATACAGATAAGTTCCCAGAACACTCACCTGGCAGGGAAAGCCTGTACCACAAAGGGCCTACCCTCTAAAAGATAATTTAGAAGGTTTTTGGGGGTCTCCCTCATATTAAATTTTTCAGGTTTAGAATGTCAAAACTACTAGTCAGCTGTACCGTCATTGTGGGAAAATAGCTATACATAAGTAAGCATGGCTGTATTCCAAAAAAACTTTTAGACACTGAAGTTTGGATTTCATTTAATTTTCATGTGCCACACAATATTATTCTTCTTTTGATTTTTTCAATCGTTTAAAATTGTAAAAACCATTCTTAGCTCATGGGGGATGTACAATTCCTATAGGCAGGAGGATTAGGCCCACATGCCAAATATGATGATCCCTGTTATAAACCAATGCTTCTTAAATACCAGTCCACAAACAAGTTTCCACCAATCCTCAATAAAATTGTCACTGTAACGTTAAAAGCTATATATTTTCTTAAGAAGAACTGTCTATACTCTGAGATTATGCAATTCTAACTCCTTTGGTGTTAATATGTTTTTTTCTACCCCTTGCCCGGTGGCTCAGTTGGTTGGCACATCATCCCACACACCAAAAGGCTGCCGGTTTGATCCCCAGTCAAGGCATATGCCTATGTTGTGGGTTCCATTCCTGGTCAGGGCACATACTGGAAGCAGCTGATGAATGTTTCCCTCTTACATTGATGTCTATCTGTCTCTCTTCCCATCTTCCTCTCTCTAAAAGCAATAAATATATCCTCAGGTGAGGATTTTTTTTTTTCAAATGTGCTTTCTTTAATAAAATGGCAGTGGAACTATAGGGTCATTATCTCTTTTTAAGTGTATTTATTTGACAATCCCATATCAGTTCCCATCCACCAATTTTTTTGCAGGGTTGATGGTAGTTTGCTGCTGCTGTTCATTTTTTATTTTACTGGTGTGTGAAATCCAACTCTGGGACTCATTAATGCAAAGCTTTGCATCTAATCAAAACTCTTATGTTTAATTTACACATGCCGATATAAATTATCATCTAAACTAATCAAATTATCTTTACCATCTGCCCAATTGATCACCTATATGTCTTCTCTGTCCTTTCTCTTAACCTAATGTCAACTCCTTCCCAGAAGTCTTTGGATCCCATGAAATTCACATTCTTGTGAAGGTTAAATCTTCTTCATACAAGGCACACAGTTCAAAGTATTTGTGGAGAATTTTGGGCCCAAATGACCAGCCAGAAACTCCTTACCATAGAAAGAAAGCAGAGCAGTAAAAATATTATTTCTAAAAATATTCCTTTGGGGAAAGAAAGCACTCCTTACTTCATTAATGAGTCATTGTAGAAATCAAATTATTAAATAATGGATATGACTGTAACTGAAAATCCTGAGAACTAATTTCCCTACTCAAAGTTTCTGGTAACTCCTTCAGGAATGTTAGGCTACTTTGGTAGTAATTAGTTATCCAAATGAAGCTTATTATTCATTGTGACCCACTTTCTAGAAATACTGTATAGGTGCCATGCTACTATTTCCATTCTCATAGCAGATTATAAAGTACACTTATACTTCAAAGAATGTTACACAGTATTATTTGTTTATAAAATATCTGATTTGATTCTAATTCAATTAACATTTATTAACATCATGTAGTCTAGTCTTGTGCATTTTATACATATTATCTTATTTAATCTCATTTAATTATCACAACCACCACAAAAGCATTTTCTCCATTTGACACCTGATGTTGTTCACATGAAGGCTTTTTGCTCTTTATATGCAAGCACTGATTTTATGCTGCCTACCTTGGAGAGAACATCACTAGTCAAGTATTTCTAATTCCCAGGAACACCTAACTTAGTTAACATGAATCAGTTGAATTAGGTCCTTAAAATCAAGCTGAAGAGACTCAGAGAATTCCATTAGGATAACTGACAAAAAAAAAAAAAAAATCAGATAATTTTATAAGAAACAATCTCTCCAATTCCCTGGGCCTTAACCAATGAGAAAACCAGGTCCAAGAAGATTAAGCAGTGTGCCCATGGCCATGTACCTAGTACTGATTGGCAAAGCCAGGATCAAAATGAGAATGTAAGTCTCTGTTTATAAAATTCAGCGTCCTAGTCACTACACAAGTGATACTTAAGCTCCTCAGACCCAATGCCACCCCTTCCCTTTTATAATATTTTAAATATGCCCTTTACTATCCTGAAATTTTAGATATTAATCCCACTCTCATGTGCAATCACAAAAATCAGAGAGGAACGGCAACCTGAGAGGTCACCTTGTTCTCTCTGCTTGAAGTTTCAATAATTTGAAACTTCAACAAAGGATTATAACTTAATTAAGGATTCCCTTGCTCAATGCACAAACATGCTTGAGAAATCAGAGCACTGAAACAACTAAAAGTAAGCAAGAGGGAGAAAAGGGGGAGGTGAGAATGGAGGAGGGTTGGATGAGCCACAATGCAGCCCTGCAGCCTGGAGCTCACAGCAGGCCTCAGCAGGGATAGGGGAAGAATCAGGTTGTGGCTGGCACTCCGTCAGTCAGGAGTAGCAAAGAGATTTGATGAGCATTCCTTTAGGTCTCAGCAGTACAAGCTACAGCTGAGTCCAAGGACACAGCACAGAGATGTGACTGCAGTTGTCCAGTGGTCAGCATTTCAGACAGAGAAACAAAGCCATGGAGCCTTGCTGCCCCAAAGCCTCCCAGGGCTCGCTTCCATTCACCCTTAGTGTCGGATTGCAGAGCATATTATCTGCAAACTGGAAAATAACTAGTACTAGAGAATTACTTTTTTCCCTGAGCAAAGGATGCACCCTGTGACCAGTCCTGCAGTTGGGGGTGCAGAAGACCAAGTCTGCCGTTAACAGGAGGGCAAAACAACAAAGAAGCTGGCCAGTTCCCGCAGCACACTCCACCCCAATGCATCACAGCTACGCTGACAGCAGAGTCTGGCTGCAAAGAACAGTTATGGAAAATAAGAGGAAGACCTCTTCATATTAATCTGCTAGAGAAGTGCCACTCATACTTAGATGCCTAGACAGAGAAGGAATCCATCAAATACAGTGGAACCTCGGTTCCTGAACTTAATTTGTTCCAGAAGTCTGTTTAAGAACCGAACTGTTCAAGATGGGAGACATTCAAGAACTGAGGTCTGACTGTTGCAGCAGAACAATCTGTCAGGTTTGAGAACCAAAGATTTTTTTCAACAACCAAGACATTTTTTCCACAAACAACTTGGTCAAGACCTGAACTGTTCAAGATGAGAGGCATTTGAGAACCAAGGCTTGACTGAACTACAAATAACCAAGGTGACAAATCATCTCAGAAAGAAAATGAAAAATCTTCAGAAAACGAATTTAAAGACAAGTAAATATGTGATACGAGTGACAGAGAATTCAAGATTTCAGTTCTGTAAATACTCAACAAGATGTGAAAAAATACTACAGGCAATTTAATACACTGAGAAAACAAATCAAGAAACAAAATGAATACTTTATCCAAAAGACAGAAATCTAGAAAAGGTGCAGAGGGAAGAAGAACGAGACTTGAGCATAAAAAAAATTACCCTATGAGAACTATCTGACTCCATCAGAAAGAGCAATGTAAGAATAACAAGCACCCCAGAAGAAGAGAGAGAAAAGGGAACAGACACCCTATTCAAATAGTTAATGAGAACTTCTCAAACCTATGGGAAGAGCTAGACCCTTGAATCCAAGAAGCAAACAGAACACCTAGTTACCTCAATCCAAAGAGGCCTTCTCCAAGGCACATCATATTAAACTGTCAAAAATGAATGACAAAGAAAGAATTATCAAGGCAACCAGGGAAAAGAAGGAAGTACATATAAAGGAAAGTCCAGTTTATCATCAGACTTCTCAGCAGAAACTGAACAAGCCAAAAGAGAGTGGAACCAAATATTCAAAATACTAAAAAAGAGAACTACCAGGCAAGAATAATATATCCAGCAAAGTTATCCTTTAAATATGAAAGAGAAGCCCTGGCTGATGTAGCTCAGTGGACTGAGTGCAGGCCTGTGAGCCAAAGGATCACGGTTCGATTCCCAGTCAGGGCACATCCCTGGGTTGCAGGCCAGCTCCCCGCAAGAGACACATGAGAGGCAACCATACATTGATATTTCTCTCCGTCTCACCCTCTCTCCTTCCCTTCCCCTCTAAAGATAAATAAATAAAATGTTTTAAAAAAGTAACATTTAAAAAAAAAATGAAGGAGAAATAAGACATTTCCAGATATACAGAAGCTGAGGGAATTTATCACCAGCAGACCTCCACTGCAGGAAATACTCAAGGGGTTTATTCTACCTAAAACAAGGAACAAAAGGTCACAAAGCCACAAGTAATAACACCAACAAACTTACAGCAAAAACAAGGATAACATGTGACAATACAAACATAAAAGGGCTGGGGGTAAAGGTGTGAATTTGCAAAGGAGGACGGAGATCAAATACATACAAAAGAAAAAGTACTACTGTATACATGAAACTTTCTTTTCATAAACCTAATGGTAACCACACACACACACACACACAACCAAACTGAGACACATAGCTTAAAAAAAAGAGAAAACAGAGGAAAATATGGAATACTACTAAACAAAAACAATAGACATAAACACAAAGGAAAAGAACCAATGGAGGCACAGAGCTCAAGAAAACAAAAGATAAAGTGGCTATAGGAAATCCTCATACACCAATAATTACCCTAAATGTACCTGGACTGAAATCACCAATAAAGAGACACAGAGTATCAGACTGCATCAAAAACAAAACCCTACCATAGACTGCCTTCAGGAGACATACAAATGGCCAACCAGATATATGAAAAGATGTTCAACTTCACTAGCTATTACAGAAATGCAAAAGAAAAATACAATGAGATACCACCTCACACCTGTCAGAACTGCTGTTGTCAACACAACAGGTAATAACAAGTGTTGGAGAGGTTGTGGAGAAAAAGGAACCCTCATTCACTGCTGGGGAATGTAAGCTGGTACAGCCACTATGGAAAACAGTATGGTGGTTCCTCAAAAAATTACAAATAGAGTTACCATATGACCCAGCAATCCTTCTTCTGGGTATCTACCTGAAAAAAACTTGAAAACATGTCATCACAAACATATATGCACCCTATGTTCACTGCAGCATTATTCATGGCGGCTAAAACATGGAGACAACCAAAGTGTCTTCCCATAAAGGACTGATACAGAAGACACGGTAACTAAATATATGATATGAGGGGGGAACCAAAAAATGGAACTTATTTATAAAAAACTGTTATTTACTCTTAAATGTTTAAACTTCAGTCACCTTCAAAGTACTCTCCATTAATGCAATACAACTACCAAGACTTTTTTCCACTGCTCAAAACAGTTTTTGAACTTGTCAATTTTGATGCGTTCTAGTGCTTCTGCCGTTTTTGTTTCACCTCTTCCACATCAGCAAAATATCTCCCTTTGAGGACTTTTTTCATCCAGGGAAACAAAAAAAAAGTCACTCAGGGCAAAATCGGATGAAAAGGGAGGGTGGGGCATGGGGGTCATGCTGCTTTTGGTCAAAAACTGCTGGACACTCAGCACAGTGTGGGCAGGTATGCTCATAAATCACCTATCATCAAATGGGTTAATGCATTGAAAGAGTCTTCAAAAAAATTCACTGAAGCCAAACTCAGCCTCTCACAACACCACCTAGGAGGGGAAGCCTGCATTACATGGAGCCGGCACTCCAGAAGATAATTCCATTTTGTGGGCGGGGGAGTCTCCCACATATACTATGGAATACCACTCAGCTGTAAGAAATAAAAGAGGAAATAGTGCCATTTGCGACCATATGGATGACCTTGAAAATATTATGCTAAGCGAAATAAGTCAGTCAGAAAAAGCTAAGAACCACATGATTTCACTCACGTGGGGGATATAAAACAAACTCAAAGATACATAGAATAGTATGGTGGTTACCAGAGGGAAGGAGGGGAGTAAAGGGAGCCAAATATATGGTGATGGAAGATGATTTGACTTTGTGTGGTGGGCACATAATGAAATATACAGATACAATATCATAGAAATATACACTTGAAACCTACATGATCTCAATAACAAATGTCACCCCAATAAATTTAATTTAAAAATTAATATAATGTTCTATGAAAAAATTTATAATAAAATAATATGTATGTTAGTAATGTAAATGCTGCAGATAGCTATACCAAGACTCATGTACACACAAGGAGAGGCTGAATAGGTGGCACACTGTCCAACAATGCAATGCTGCTATTAGAGTAGTTTTCTAAAATGATAAAAACACTAGGCAACAGTCAAACAAAACAAGGTACAATCTTGTATCATGTTACACAGTAGCCCACTGCTAAAAAATTTAGTGTATATTGTAGCCATTGAAGAGATGGTAATGTAATTATGTACATTTATGTAGTTAGGATTCAGGCTCAAGTCATTATAAACAGACTTCACCTACACAAACTTCTGGCAAGACCTTTGAAAATCAAAAGGAATGAGGGAGAACTTTGCAACACGCAGGGCTTCCCTAAGAATTGCAGGGTATCTAGCAACCCTCGGCCTTCTCTACCCTAAATCCAAGAAATGCCTTCTGCTTCCAAGTTATTGTGGCAGCCAATATTACCACAACTTTCCAACAACTGAAGAACAATGTACTACATCTTGTAAATAAGTACCTATCTTCAGAAATACCAAGGGAAACTCAGGAATTTACCCACTACCATTTAAGGTCCCCTTTTACCTGCTTCATATCTCATCCCATAGAGAAACAAGAAATATAACCCATGAATTTACATGACAGTAAAGACTGGAAACACTCATTAAAGTATGTTTCTCTCCAAATGTAACTGAACGAAAAAACAGAGGCTCATCTCCCTGTCACCAAGAAAGCCTAACTCATGAGGCACATGTTGGTGCAAAAGGAAGGAGGTTTTATTCAGGTGCTGCATTTGAGAACTCCCTTCTCAAAGCTTCTCTCTTCTTTCTGCCATGGAAAAGATCCAATGGTCCTCATCATGACCAAGACATAAGCCAGTGTCCAGAGCCCCTGCTCCAGTCCTTTGGAGCCCACAGGCAGCTGCTAAATGGTCATAGTCCCCACCCACATAATTTAGCTTGTTCCCAGTGGCTGGTCATTTCAGGCTCCCTCCTGAGGCCTGCGTGCAGAGCCCACACGGCCATGAGCCATGTGGCTGCTAGGGTTGCAAGGTCACATACTACTGGGAGAGTATGCAAATACACAGGCCAGAGCATCACGGCATGGGCAAGGGAGACAGCAAGACTCCCTCCTGGAGGTCTTGGACCACGTGACCCATGAAGAAAACAGGCAAGTACACTGTGTGAGTCCAGGTCTTAACCCACAGCAAGAGATGAGTCTGTTTCTTTGTTCCCCTGGGATTATATTAGCTTGCATGTGGAATGGGCTGGTGCTTTCTCAAAATGACCAATCAACTTCCCAAACTTTTCCACACTTCAGGTGAGGCCATCTCCCAACCAATCCCTTCTTTTCCCAGGCTAGACTGACAGGCCTCGCTGATCTAGCACCTCCCTCCCCCTATGCCATTTTGACTTCTATGACACATGTGCCAGCCTTCCCCTTGTCCCACCCTCAGTCTGGTACCAGAAGGAGAAGTGCTTTTCCTAGCCAATTATCTTGCTAGCTTTATGCACACTTGGGCTTTACCCATTGATCTTTCTAGCTTTCTGCCTCTCAATCTAAGAACCTTCCCACGCCGTCATCTTGGCTGGGTGCAGAAGACTCCCAGGCATGTGGACAGACTGTCTACAGGTAACACTAAGAATCAGGCACCTATTCTAAGTTCCTTTGCCCAAGTGTGTGTGAAGAAGAGAAGAAAAGCCAAGAATAGAGGCAAGAATAAATTACTGATTATTCAGGTTATCAAATCTCTCAAAAATAACCAAAACTAAGAACACTTTCTGAATATGTCCTTCCCATTTCAGATTTTTAAATCCTACATAACAGTTTTCACTTAGCTCCCCAAAATTATTTTCTTTGAAACAGATGAATGCTGTAGGTTTATAATGTAAACACAATGTGATCGTGTAAAAAAAAGGTTGTATTATGCTTAAATATTTTTATGTGAATGACTAATCAAAGCAGTTTTGCTTTCATTTTAGTATCATCATCTCAATCCAACAACCAAGAAATAATACTAGTATACTAAGAAAAAAATATACAGGGTCTAGCACAAATAACGCCCCTTTTTTTATTGCAAAAAATTTATTACAAAATCATAAGCATATAATTCTGTGATATAACAATATCACACCCAAGCACACCATATGACATTTTAGGTAAAATGTTCAAATTAAACTATAATTTATTACACCCATACTGTTACCCTACCAACCACACTCAAGTAGGCTTTACAGGCCTCACTTCTGCTGGACCCTGTATAAAATACCTGCCCTAAATTTTTTTTTTTGTTTTTTGGGGTTTTTTTAAAATTATATTTTATTGATTATGCTATTACAATTGTCCCATTCCCCCCCTTCATTCCCCTCCACCCTGCACACCCCCTCCCACCCACTTTAGTTCATGCCCATGTGTCATAAGTTCTTTAGCTTCTACATTTCCCACACGATTCTTGCCATCCCCCTGTCTATTTTCTACCCACCATCTATACTACTTATTCTCTGTACCTTTTCCCCCTCTCTCCTCCTCCCACTCCCCTGTTGCTAACCCTCCATGTGATCTCCATTTCTGTGTTTCTGCTCCTGTTCTAGTGTTTGCTTAGTTGGCTTTTGTTTTAGGTCTGGTTGTTAATACCTGTGAGTTTGCTGTCTTTTTACTGTTCATATTTTCTATCTTCTTTTTCTTAGATAAGTCCCTTTAACATTTCATATAATAAGGGCTTGGTGATGATGAACTCCTTGAACTTGACCTTATCTGAGAAGCACTTTATCTTCCCTTCCATTCTAAATGACAGCTTTGCTGGATAGAGCAATCTTGGATGTAGGTCCTTGCCCTTCATGACTTGGAATACCTCTTTCCAGCCCCTTCTTGCCTGTAAGGTCTCTTTTGAGAAATCCGCTGACAGTCTGATGGGAACTCCTTCGTAGGTGACTGTCCCCTTATCCCTTGCTGCTTCTAGAATTCTCTCCTTTATTTGAATCTGGGGTAATGTAATTATAATGTGCCTTGGTGTGTTCCTCCTTGGGTCCAACTTCTTTGGGACTCTGAGCTTCCTGGACTTCCTGGAAGTCTATTTCCTTTGCCAGATTGGGGAAGTTCTCCTTTATTATTTGTTCCAATAACTTTTCCACTTGTTGCTCTTCTTCTTCCCCTTCTGGTACCCCTATAATTCAGATGTTGGGACATTTAAAGATGTCCTGGAGGTTCCTAAGCCTCTCCTCATTTTTTTTGAATTCTTGCTTCTTCCTTGTTTTTTGTTTGGTTTTTTCTTTCTTCCTTCTGGTCCACTCCATTGATCTGAGTCCCAGTTTTCCTCCCATCTCTGTTGGTTCCCCATGCATCTTTCTTCATTTCACTTATTATAGCCTTCATTTTTTCATCTAATTTGTGAGCAAAATCAACCAATTCTGTGAGCATCCTGATCACCAGGGCTTTGAATTGTGCATCTGATAGGTTGGCAATCTGTTCATCGCTTAGATAAATTGGCTCTGGGGCTTTGATTTGTTCTCTGGTTTGAGCCATTTTTATTTCAGGGTTTTTTTGTTTTGTTTTTTGTTTTTCTGGTCTAGTTGTGGCTCTTACGTAGTGAGGGGTGGAGCCTTAGATGTTCCCCAGGGCGGGGCAGCCCAGTCGCTGGGTAGTGACGCTGTGTGTGGGGATGGGGTCTGAGAGGAGACAATGGCACTTGCTCTGCTCACTCTCGGATTCCACTCCCTTCCACCGCTTCCCCTTTGCCTGGATTATCTGCACGTGAATGTGGGACCACCCGGTCAGCCAGCTGCCCTGTGCGGCCTCACTGGGTCTGCAGAGTTGCCACCCCGTGCCCGGGGTCTGCTAGCCACTGCCTGTGCACCTGGGATCTGACAGCCACTGCTGCCTGCGTGCCCAGTCCGCACCTCCGCTTTTTCCTGCCGCGACTCCGCCCCTCTTACCGGTCTGGATGAATCGTTGTTGGACTTCCAAACAGTTCGATTTTCTGAGTTCTGGTTGTTTTCTTGTTTCTAAATCTCTGTTGTCCTTAATTTTGGTTGTGAGAGGAGGCACAGTGTGTCCGCCTACGCCTCCATCTTGGCTGGAAGTCCCTGCCCTAAATTCTTTAACCCAAACAGAAAAACTCTAACATACCATTATTTATATTTTTTACAATGAAAATACATGTATTGCAAACATATCTCATCCTAGACTTTTCACAAAACATGAAAAACTCAATATAAACAATGAAGAAACTTTATCTGAAAAAGTATTTCCTTCATTTACACTTTTTAAAATACTATAAAAATGAAGGACTAAGTTTCTTCAGAAAATTTTGCAGCATGAAGGAAAACTTAAGAGGTTAACTTGTCCAAATCCCTGCTTCAGAAGAACAACAACAAAAAAAATGTGTAACAAAACCGACAATCTCTCATCATATTTTATGCTGGCAGTACCAGAAAATAAAAATGCATGACTTCTCTTTTTTACCATAGAATTTAAAAAACCAAATCAAAATGAAACATACAAACTAATATGCTTAAGTATATATAATGCAACTTTAGCAGAAGTCAGCAGGTATCATGGCCTCAACAATCAAAAACATCTTCTCACTCTGACCAGTGTGGCTCAGTTGGTTGGAACATCATCCCATAAACTGAAAGGTTGCAGGCTCTATTCCTGGTCAGGGCACATGCCTGGGTTGCAGATTTAGTCCCAGGTCAGAGCAATGTGAGGCAGCCAACCAATGTTTCTCTCTCACATAGATGTTTCTCTCCACCCTCTTCCCCTCTCTCTAAAATCAATGAGCTTGAATGTCCTTGGATGAGGATAAAAAAAAAAAACAGCTTCTTATTTGAAGCTTGGAGAAAGGAGATACTGTATTCCTCAAGCAGAAATTAGGTAATAAAAAGTTACACACATTTTCCATGGGAATGTTTTAATATAAACTGTGTGCCAAATATTCTTAATCTTTAAAACTGAGCGGTCTCTTTTAGAATTTTGTGATGGTTACTAATAGTTAAGCAAGTTACACAGATTCCCATGGTCAAGAAATTCTTGATGATTTGCTCTCTGCTTTTTCAAGGCAACCAATTATAATGTTCAAGGACCTCTCACAAGATAATTTTTAAAGTATGCAGTGATTCTTGAGAAAGTTAGATCCTCCTTTATTTAGGGTTATGAATGTGGCTGTATTAAACAGCTCCCAGAGCGAGTAAGAACAAAATTAAACATTAGGAAGGACATAATTACACCCAAAATTGATTAATATATTCTTATCCTTTTTTAATTTCTTCACAGTAAGAACCAGGTAGCTGATAAGACAAAGTAGAATCCTCACCACAAAACACTCAATAAAGAAAACAGTTACTAGTTAGCCAACTATAACTACTGGCTAAAATAGCCCACCCCTAGGAACCTCTCCAAGGACAAAGAAATCTATATTATCAACAAAATAAACAAACAAATATCAACAAAGAAACACTAATCTTTTGACCATTTTCAACTAGTTCTTTCTTTCACTGATGTTCCTACTAAGGCTTACTATGTATTTACAGAACTCTATTATCTTCATATCCATTTTACACTACTAAGTAAGATGTAGTTTGAAAAGAAAAATCCAGGAGAAAATAAATGTATTCTTTAAATATATTCTCTAAATCACTAAATCACTTTAATTTTAATGTTATTTTACAAATCCAAACACGCAAGAAAGCAAGTTACCACCTCCTAAAGTTTTCACATTGCTTTCAGCTTTATTTCTAGTTAGGACATTTCACCAGAAAAAAATATATAATAGTGCAATGTAGGAGCTCGATATTTGTTAAATCAATGAGTAAATATTAAATATTAAACATTAAAACTAGTATTTAAAAATAGATGAACAACTTCATGGCTTGCTAGAAAAAAGGTGGCATCTCTAATGATAAAATATCTGAGAACGCACAACCAAAAAACATTAACAGATCTCAAAGCAGGATTTTTATTCAATGTGCATGGATAAACTCATTCCAAAACTTTAAAGAAGTACTCTTTTGGCTTCCTAGAAGGTTTCCCTATTATTTAACGTAGCCTGGGCTGAATTTTGGTCAATAAAGTTTACCTAGTCTTTTCCCATTACTTAGTATTACTGAAGAATTAGTGTAATTTCCTAAACCATGGCAAAGAAGCAAAAGCCTTATTAATGTCAGAGACCATGATATTTTATCACATAAATAAACAGATAAAAGAAGAGGGACATTATCTAAATAATAATCTAGTCAAGACCCTAGTGGCAACCTATCAGGGTCATAAAACTCCTTTAGAATTGTCTCTTCTGCCTGGAACATTTTACTCAAATACTCACAACATTCAGGTCTCTCTTTGCTCAACTAGTATCTTCAAAGAGGCAGAAAACACTTTTGCTACACATGGAAATATTATGGCTGTCTCAATGAACACCATTTTAATTAAAAAGATTTAATTGACAACCTACAATTATTCAGTCTCAGTCATAAAGCTGACTTTTCTCCAAAATTAAAAAAACAAACCTGACACCTCAAAAACAGTAACTTATAATATTTCTTGCCAATGATAAAATTTAAGCTTTTAAGCAAAAAACATTTTGAAAAACTTGTATCTCTGGGAAAATCTGAAAACTTTCAGAATCTGGTGAGCTTGAAAGCTTACCAAAACCTAATGACTTTTCTGATGAGACAGGAAACAATAATAAATGTGAATTTTTTTAATTTGTCTAATGAAATGTGCCAACATTTGGAAGATCTTCGTAACTCAATGAACCAATATTTTCCAAATTATCAATACACAATGTTACAAATTCAGTAAAAAGGATATGTATTGTTCATGTGTATACCCTACATGTAAAAAGAACTATTCAAAGCACAAGACAGACCAATGCTTTGGAATGTAACAAAGACTGGAAAGCTCAATGACAGTGTTTGGGATTCCAAACTGCAAATAACTAACAAATTACCACCTGCTAATGAAAATGTTCTAAAATGGATTATGATTATGGTTGAACACCTTGGTAAATTTACTAAAAAAATAAATCATTGAAGTATACACCTAGAACTGATGGGTTTTAAGGCATATAAAAGCATACTCTAATAAAGTGTTAATGTTAAAAAAAGATACAACCACTTGCCATATTCTGGTGTGATATCAAAACAATCCAAAATTATTTCATTTTGTTAACAGTCTATTTTATTCTCATCCGAGAGAAAGGAAGGGAGAGTAAGAAACACCAGTCAGCTGCCTTTCTACATGCGCCCTGACGGGAAACAGGCCCACAAAAGGGCATGTGCCCTGATTGGGAATGGGTGACCTTTCGGTTGTGGGACAACATTCCAACCAACTGACCCACACCAGCTGGGGCAATATCCACAATCACTTTAAAAGGTTTCTGAAACTATTCCTGCCTTTTCTAACTACATATTTATGTGAGACCTGATTTTCTCCATATACTTCAGGCAAAAACAACAAACTGTAGCAGACCAATGAAAGGACTAAGTTGACCAAAAAGTCTGTATGGTCTTCTCCATAAAATAAAAGACACATTTTTCATTTTTACCAATAACTTTATTGATTTGGATATTTTGAGTATGTCAGCTATCTCACACATGGTAGAATACTGATTGATCTCAATTAATGTCTCAATTTGATTGCTATCAACTTCAACTAGTCTACCTGACCATCTAGAGCATAATAGTGGGAAATCTCCAGCTCGAAACTTCCCAAACAACTTTTGACACATTCCATCAGTCACAACACCTTCTTCATACACTGCACAAATCTTTTAGTGTGTCAGTTACATTTTTACCTTTCTTGAAATAATAAAGAATAATATGCCAAAAATGTTGCTCATTTTCATCTATCTTCAATATTAAAATGGCTACACAAAAATTCACCAATTTTGGACTTCCGGCCAAGATGGAAGTGTAAGTAGATATGCTTTGCTTCCTCACACAACCAATAGAAGGACAACAATGAAACGAAACAAACAAACAAAAAAAATAGAACTGCCAGATAATCGAATTGTATGGAAGTCTGACAACCAAGGAGTTAAAAAAGAAACATTCATCCAGACAGGTAGAAGGCGCAGAGATGGAAAGCCCAGAGGATGCACAGCAAGGTGACGGCTGGCAGACCAGGTGGTCCCATATTCCTGTGCGGATAAACCAAGAGAAACTGGGAAGTGAGACAGACTGTGAAACCCAGGGTTCCAGCGCACGGAAATAAAGCCTCAAAACCTCTGGCTGTAAAAACCTGTGGGGGTTGCAGCAGCAGGAGAAACTCCCAGTCTCACAAGAGAGTCCTACGGCATCTATGGGGTCCTAAAACACATACAAACTCACTCAACCAGGAATCAGCACCAAAAGGACCCAATTTGCTTATGGGTAGTGGGGGAAGTGACTTAAAGCAGAACAAGAGTCAAGCTAGCTGAATTGTTCCCTTGAGGACCCCTCCACCACATACAGTGCCACAAGGCAGAAATGGGTTATCCGCCCTGGTGAATACCTAAGGCTCTGCCCCTACAATGTAACAGGTGCACAGAGAAAAAGAAACATGGCCCAAATGAAAGAACAGATCAGAATTCCAGAAAAAGAACTAAATGAGAAGGAAATAGCCTACATATCAGATGCACAGTTCAACCTGGCCCACAACCCAGGCATGTGCCCTGATTGGGAATCGAACCAGCAATCCTGTGGTTTGCAGGTCAGTACTCAATCCACTGAATCACACCAGCCAGGGCAAAGGGAGGTAGTTTCAGCAACTATTAGTAATCATGGAAAATAGTTCCATTAAGCAAACAATAAAAGGAACAGATCTATGCTAAAGGCTAACGTTCCAACTCCAGAAAGAAAAATGAGTATTTCTAGAAAAGCACATGGCAGCACAGAAAATGAGAAAAATACAAATAGTTCATAAAAACATTTCTAATCTTGTCCATAAAGGAAGAAGACCTAAATATTTTCAATACAAAGTTAAACATTTCCTTGCTGAATGTACTTTTTCTGCAGTATTTTTCTTTTTAAAACATTACTCCAAATTTCTCATTCATAGGTCCGTGATCTTCAAGAACTAGTTCTTAACTAAAACAAAATAAAAAGCATCTGTTACCAGAAGTTCATCTATCACAGGAATATAAACCATTACTGACCATTTTTAATGAATAGTAACTTGCAAGAACTGAAAAGTTCTTGATTGAATCACGTTATTTGCCTTCAAACAAAAATGCCACAACAAAGATAGAAGACCAAAACACAAAAACTGCTGGGTAAGGAAATACATATAAAATGCACCACTTCATTTAATGGCTCTCCCTTCCTCTCTACTCCTTACTCCCACAAGCAGAGACATATAGCTGGTTTTACTAAATTAACCAGATCGGTACATTTCCAACATTAACAAGAATACATATAGGACTTCTAGCCAAGATGGAGGTGTAGGTAGACATACTGTGCCCCCTCGCACAACCAAAATAAGGACAACAATTTAGAAACAAAAAAGAACCGGTACAAATGGAAAACTGAACTGTAGGGAAGTCTGACAACCAAGTTGTTAAAGCAGACACATTCATTCAGACCAGTAGGAGGGGCGGAGTCCGGCGGCAGGGCAGAGAAGAGTTGAGGCAAAGCGGTGGCTGGCAGACCCCGGGCGTGCAAGGCAGCAGCTGGTTGACCCAGCGAGGCGGTGCACTGTGGAGGGGCAAGGCTGGTAGACTCGGTGGTCCCACATTGGCACACAAATAAACCAGGAGAAACTGGGAAGTAAGACAGACCAAGCAACCCAGGGTCTCAGTACCCACCAGGAAATAAAGCCTCAAAACACTGATTGAAAACACCTGTAGGGGTTGAGGTGTCAGGAGGGACTCCCAGCCTCACAGGAGAGTTCAGTGGAGAGACCCACAGGGTCCTAGAACTTACACAAACACACTCACCTGGGAATCAGCACCAGACACGCCCAGTTTGCTTGGGGGAAGTGGCGGAAGGAACTGAAATCCAGCAGAAAGTAGAGCAAGCGCCACTATTCCCTCTCAGACCCACCCCCCCACATACTGTGTCACAACCCAGTGAAGTGGGTTACCCCACCCTGGTGAACACCTAAGGCTCTGCCCCTCACTATGTAATAGGTGGGTCAAGACAAAAAATTGGCCCAAACAATAAAACAGATCAAAGCTCCAGAAATAATACAACTAAGTGATAAAGAGAGAGCCAACCTATCAGATGCACAGTTCAAAGCACTGGTGATCAGGATGCTCACAGAATTGGTTGAATTTGGTCACAAATTAGATGAACAAATGAAGGCTACACTAAGTAAAATGAAGGAAAACTCACAGGGAACCAATAATGATGGGAGGAAAACTGGGACACAAATCAATGGAGTGGACCAGAAGGAAGAAACAAGCAAACAAACAGAAAAGAATGAAGAAACAGGAATTCAAAAAAGTGAGGAGAGGCTTAAGAACCTCCAGGATATCTTTAAATGTTCCAACATCCGAATTATAGGGGTACCAGAAGGGGAAGAAGAAGAGCAACAAGTGGAAAAGTTATTGGAACAAATAATAAAGGAGAACTTCCCCAATCTGGCAAAGGAAATAGACTTCCAGGAGGTCCAGGAAGCCCAGAGAATCCCAAAGAAGTTGGACCCAAAGAGGAACACACCAAGGCACATCATCATTAAATTACCCAAGATTAAAATGAAGGAGAGAATCCTAGAAGCAACAAGAGATAAGGAGACAGTCACCTACAAAGGAGTGCCCATAAGACTGTCAGCTGATTTCTCAAAAGAGACCTTCCAGGCAAGAAGGGGCTGGAAAGAAGTATTCCAAGTCATGAAAGGCAAGGACCTACATCCAAGATTGCTCTATCCAGCAAAGCTGTCATTTAGAATGGAAGGGCAGATAAAGTGCTTCTCAGATAAGGTCAACCTCCTTAAGGTTAAAGGAGTTCATCATCACCAAGCCCTTATTATATGAAATGTTAAAGGAATTTATCTAAGAAAAAGAAGATAAAAAACATGTACAGTAAAATGACAGCAAACTCACAATTATTAACAACCACACCTAAAACAAAAACAAAAACAAAAACAAAAACAAAGCAAACAACTGGAACAGGAATGGAACCACAGAAATGGAGATCACATGGAGGGTCAGCAACCGGGGGGGAGTGGGAGGAGGAGAGAGGGGGAAAAGGAACAGAGAATAAGTAGCATAGACGGTGGGTAGAAAACAGATAGAGGGAGGGTACGAATAGTGTGGGAAATGTAGAAGCTGAAGAACTTATGACCCATGGACATGAACTAAAGGGGGGGAACATGGATGGGAAGGGGGGTGCAGGGTAGAGGGGAGTGAAGGGGAGAAAATGGGACAACTGTAATAAAATAATAAAATATATTTAAAAAATAGGAAAAAAGGTAAAATTCTTATAACAATACAAAAAAAAAATACATATAACATCCCTGCACGTGTACATATGATCACAGTCATTAGTCTCTCATTTCAAAAAACGAAAATTTTCTACTCAAATGATTAAAACTAAATTCACCATTTCTTACTCTAAATCTAAATCTACTTTCTAATCTCTATCCATTTTTCATCAAATGGTAAAAACATTTCCCCCTGGTTCACTGTAGTCTTCTCTCTTGCCATCATAGTCCATATCCACATATTTCTTTGAAAATACCTCATGCATGTGTACCTTCTTCTCCATTCCTATTACCCAAATTAATCCAGACCTTCTACAACAAAATCATTTGCTTTCCTTGCCTTCCTTCATTCAATCCACTCTGCTGACAGCAATATAAACTGCTCCTAAACATTACCTTTTGTTATGTCATTCAAAATTCTTCTTTAAGCAAGTCAGATTAATAAAAATATTACGCCCTGGCTCACGTGGATCAGTAGACTGCGCTCCAACAGAAAGGTCACCAGTTTAATTCCCAACAAGGGCACATGCCTGAGTTGTGCACAGGAGAGGCAGCTGAGCAATGTTTCTCTCCCTCTCCTTCTCCCTCCCCTTTCCTCTCTCTAAAAAACAAATTAATTAAATCTTTGGAAAAAATATTACATGATTTTAAAGGATAAATTGAATTATATCTTAATAACGGTTCACTAAGGGAAAGAGGGAGAGAGGAAGCAAGGGATGGAGGAAGCAACAGATGGAGGGATAAAAAGGAGGGGGAAGGATGGTGAGAAACTGTAAATAGTTCTCTATGAAGTACTGCTTTACACCATGTCACTCAGGCATTCTGAAGAACTGAGAGACTCGGAGCACTCACACAGTTGTCAGAGGCAACCTGGCCTCCCAGTAACTGACCCTAGTAGTGGTCAACAATTATTTTGTGAAGTGACTCTTCCATCAAACAGATATGGTTTTGTGAGAAAATACACTCCTCCACACAGCAAAAACCTAAACCCCTAATATTTGCACTTATTTTTCCAGTGTCAGCCTGCCAAAGAAAAAAAAAAAAGAAAGAGAAAAAAACTTCCTTCTACATGGTTGCCCAACAAATACACAGAGTATAACTAAAATGTCACACATTTTGTCTTCTTTACTCCACTCAACCATTTGTTATAAAGCATGGTTTCTAGTCCCCTCAAATACTCTTTTGGGCAGATAAAGCACCCATAATGTGTCAAATTCCAAAGCGTTATGATTTTTAAAAATAAAATGGAACTACGACTGCCCTTGACCAATATCAGTGTTAACTAAAAACTAAGTTCATAATCTGGTTTCTTTTGCCCAAGAGAATGAATAGTAGGTTTCCAAACATATTTAATTAAGCTGCTACCTGCAAAGTTACTGTAAATTAGCAAATCCCTAAAAACAATTCCACTTCATTGGTATGAAATAACACACTAGATTGCACTGTGAAATGCAAGGGGACAGTAGAGGCCAAAAAAAAAAAAAAACAAAAGGAAAAAAAAAAAAAAACTGCACTCCTCTGGAAAATTCTTATTTCCTCACAAATAAGCCTTCTAAGATATTTGCACATTTTCAATTAAATTCACTGAATCATTTCTCGCATGTACTCATTTCTCAAATGTACTTCACTACATTTCAGATAAGAAAGCTTACCAACTCTACCAGAAGTCATTTTCCAAAACCACTTCTACAGCCGCATACATGACAGGACCCAATGGACAGGTAGCTTAAATTTCTGTAAGTCACATACGAACAAATTTTGCTTCTGAAAGTGATTGTTAACTCCCCCCAAAAAACATATATATACTTAACATCTGATTTAATTTTCTCAGGTCATGGAACTCCAAAAAATATCAAAACTATCTGGGAAGTAAACTAGGCTACTGATTTATCCACAGTACTCTGAATAACCATTCATAACTCATTTCTATGTTAAATCAGAATCATCAAACAGAAAAGTTAAACAAATAGTCCAAGACATAGACCCCAGATTTTAAGACAAGACTTTCAATGGCCACAGCACAATTAGCAACCTCATGAAAAAGCTTAAATTAAAATAATAATGGCTTTTATCATGTGACAAATCTAGGCACAACCTAAAATTATAAAAATATTAATAGTCACCTGTGTCCAAATAGTGAGAACAAATGATAAAACAAAAGATTCACACAGGATCAGTTTATCTTTCTGTATTTCTGACCTTGAAGTTCTCTTGATCCTTAAATAAAACCAGAATCAAAAAACCTGATCCTGAATAAAATCAGACTCCAAAAACAAAAAAATACACAAAACATTAAATTCACTGGCCACACTATAATATTAAACAGAATGTAGTATGACTGCAAGGAATTCCAATGAAAGTACTTTAAAATAACTATTTTTAAAATAAGCTTCCAACTAAACTCAACATATAGAAATATTATAACATAATAATAGTAATAAGAGAAATATGACAGTATCTTGCTAGATGTTGCTTAGAATAAAATAAAAAATATATATCATCCAAAGCCATTGCTTTACCATTCAAGCAAGCTCATGGCCAGATTTTTATTCTTCATTAAGCAAACATACTAAAAGCCTTCTTCACAGTCAGTTTTAAACAAGCGAAAAGGCCTTTTCTGTTAAAATATATATTGTGCCATCTCCCCAACCACAGATATTTAAAAGTTCAGTAACAAAAAGAGTACGAGACATAAAAACAGTTGGTATTTATCTTAGAAACATTCGTCTTGCCCTGGCTGGTGTAGCTCAGTGGATTCAGTGCGTGCCTGCAAACCAAAGGGATGCCGTTGCCGGTTCAGTTCCCAGTCAGGGCACACACCTGGGTAGTGGGCCAGGTCCCCAGTAGAGGGCGTACAAGAGGCAACCACACATTGATGTTTCTCTCCCTTTGTCCTTCCCTTCCCCTCTCTTGAAAAATAAATAAATAAAATCTTTTTTAAAAAAAAACACTCATCTAAAAGAACTCCATAATAATGAACTATACTCATTAGGCAATTCTAACAAATGTGGTTTGACATTTGATAGGATTCCAGACCAAGATCTATGTTGTCCAAGCAGAACAAACATTTAGAATGCATCTAAAACCCCAGTCTCCAATTGGAATGGGGAAATTTGTTTAATTATTGTAAATTCTATTAAACCAATCTTCTTTGTAAAGTGGAAAATGTCTGATCTTGAGGGCCATGGAGGGTATAATGAATGCAGAGTTTAATTGGGCCCACTGCTGGCTCACTATAATCTATTAATTAGCATTCTCAATTCTCTATATCTCATTGCAGTATTTCACTTTATTTTAGAATTGCACCCTTCATTTTTTGGACCAAAGATATACAATTTTAGGATTGTGTGGTAATTATAGTGGATACAGGAAGAATATATTCCTGCCAGCCCTGGTGTTTAATTAGGGCAAGGGGTGGAATCCAGATAAGGCAGTGTTCACCCTCCTTCAGCACATATGGTTTTTTTGGCATCATAGTCCTATGGGCTGCTTCACTTCCACTAGGCTGAAGTGCTGAGTCCCTACTATATAGTCTTTTCAGAAGATTCAAATATTTCATCTTTGAATGTACCTTGATAATTAGGAAGGAAATTGCCCTTGCTTTTTACCCACAACTTTTAAAGTATAGGCATTAATTAGCTGCCTTAATTTTCTGAAAATAGAGAAGTATGCCAATAATTTTTTCCTTGTTAAAATGGACATTTCCAAGTTGCTTCATAATTAAAGCTATCTTTGGTGATAGACATATTTTCAGCATCATCAGAAAGGTACATTGGAGGCTAGCTAATTCAGTGATAAAACCAGTAGACTCAATTCAACTTCTAGCAAAATATAATTTTAATTATTTATTTATAAATAGAGACATATTTATATACACATATATACATGTATACACACTATATTTACATTTACACACACACATAATCTATTCCTAAAAGGTAGAACTTTTAAAGGAAAAGTATCCATGTATAATTTTTACACAATATTTACAAGTACAGCCCAGCCACTTTTTGGGTCAATGGAAATAAATTGTGATTTTTATGTTAATGATACATTTGAGATTGGACAATACTCAAGTATGATGCACTACAATGCTTCATTGTCTAAATAAAGTATCTCATATTTGAGCACTGATATAGCACCAGTACATACTCCAAACTTATCAGTCTCTAAAAGAATCTAATATGCACCCCAGTTTCTAAGACCTAAGCTATATTGATACTGCACAAGACTAAATTAAGCAAACCCATCGCTCCTCTCTTGATGTTTACAATTCAACACCAAACTAGAAGAACTTTCAGAATGTACCATTATTTTATATTTAAAAAATGATAAACTTTTCACATTGTACTTCACTGTCTGCAACTTAAATTTTAACTGAAGAAAAGGTATTTCTCCATTCTGTTGTCATACATCATCTGAGTGTTTTATCTTGAGCATCAATGATTCTCAAGGTGAGGAGACATCAAACATGGGTGGCTTTTTATAACTAAACATACCTAAGATTTTAAACACCTTTTACCACAGATTCCTTCTACTGAAGGTCACTGTCTACTGAAGGTCTACTGAACATCACAGATAATATACATTATGTACAGGAGCCTGTCACAGCCCTGAGGTGTAATATGGCAGGAAAAAAGGTGAGAAGCACTGAGGCAAAAGTAAGTGTGGGGCTTTAACACACAAAACAATCTAACTCGATTATCTTCTTCAAGAAATCAAAGCAGTAGATTAGTGCCTGATCCAAGTATCAGTAATAGAATAGCAAAACAATCAACAGTAATCTTAAATTAAATTTACTTCATCAGAGACAGACATCATTTGTAATTCCTTCTTTACTTCTTAGCATCACCCATGAACACTGCAGAAATCCAAGTAAGTTTATTATTCTCTTCATAACTTTTATTAACCTAACCCAAAAACAAAGTCTAATACCAACAATGAGGTAGCAACTTTAAAATTCTCCCTTAATAATACAGGAGAATTTTTTTAAGAAGGCAAATAATTCAAACCTCCTAAGATTTAAAAGTATTTTAAACATAAGGCATGATTAAGATTTTAATTGCTGCAGCTTGAATATGATTTGTCCACAACTTTGTACTTATATGCTACTGAATGTAACATGTCTATGGCCAAAACATCAATTATAACCTGGAAGAGGGCAGAAAAATAACAAATGAGTGTTTCTTATATCTAACAAGACAGCACTTAGTTCTTGAACTGCAAAGCCCAGAATTATAATGCTTGGTTATCTCATTTATTTTCTAGAAGCAACAAATCACACCAAGTTGCCTTTCTTCCACCTTAAGTTTGTTAAAGAACTAAAAACAAAAAAAATTACATAAGCATCCTGAAGTCAAACTATCATGAATGTCCACAGAAAGAACAGCTCCTCATTGTTGTCAGGAAGAGACAGCAACAAAAATAAATAAATAAATAAAAATTAAAAAATCAAGGCACAGGACCAAATCTGACAAAGACCAAGAAACAGAGGACAGAACATTTTAAATTAAATAATCAACAGGAAGAAAACTGAGCCAAGAAGGGAAAAACCTAAGAAAGAAAAAAAGAACAGCTCCATTCATTTACATACATGAATTCAGAAAGTAAAGGTAAACACACATGTAAAACTAACCTGGTTTTCCTCCTGCACAACTCTATAGTGTTCCTTCCAAATCGTGATTTTGGAAGCTTCGTCTTTTCTGAGCGCTCGTTCTTTCTTCAACTCTGGGCTCCAGAAAGTCTTGATACTATTCATTGAAGAACTTAATTTGCTCTCCTTTACTTCCACATCTTTCCTCAAGAGATCATTTTCCCTTAATACTTCCTTTAGCTGTGTCTGCAGATCCATGATTGTGTTGTCTCTTGCCTGACGAAGAGAGTGAGGAACAGTAGACGCCATACTCACAGGAGGGAGATGATGCTCTCCAAACGCTATGGTGTCACTAGCAACCCCACTGCTAGCTATATTGGGACTACTGCCCATAGCCGTCATCCTAACACCGTAAGGCAGACGTCCCCCAGAACGGCCAAGTGTCATGGTGCTTTTAGGTGTTTCTGAACCCATATTTTCATGGTCACTTAGGTACATTGGGCCAGATGTGGCATAGGCAGCATTTAAGGATTGGATATTCTCCATTGAAAGGGTTTTCCCACTGCCACCTCCAACACTGCTTCCAGAACTCCCTCCTGTACTATTGGTTCGACGATGACCCAAGCGAGGGGAACGTGGAAGCCTAGGTGAACGCCCAGGGCTCTGGTTGCTTGGTTCCACCTTCCCAACTGAGCGAGCACTTCCATACATGGTTACAAAGATGAATTTAGGTCCCAGGAAAGGTAGAAACTCTGTGAGGTTTCTCTATGGCTGTAAATCTGCTTAAGGCTAATCGGAAATAACAGGTCCTCAGCTGTCCAGTCTTGAAGAAATATCTTACACCATATCTGTAATGAAAAGATCACACAGTAAATCCTCCAGTAATAACCATTTCTCTTCCAAAAAAACTTTTCATTACCCCCACTGAGGAAGATCTCCCTTCTACTCTTTATTTACTCATGCATTCAAAATCTGTGTACAGTATAATTTATTTCATAGAAAACATCACTCTAAAAATATTTCACATGTCCAAAACTGAATACTGAAACCATACCCTGCAAGAAAAAGAAAAAGTTGACCAGGATAAGATAAAACTGTCTGAATACTTGACTTTCTACCTGGAAAACCCAAGACTATCAAATGAAAAATTATTAGAACTAATAATAAAACTCAACAAATTTGTTAGACACAAGATCAACATATAAGTAGTAACACTTTCCTGCACATCAATAACAATTAGAAAACACAATTTTTTAAAAATTCATTCACAATAACCATAAAAACACTTCCATATAAATCTAACAATAATATGTAAGCATTTAAAAAAAATTGCAAAACTTTGCCCTGGCTGGTGTGGCTCAGTGGATTGAGTGCCAGCATGTGAACCAAAGGGTCACTTGTTCAATTCCCAGTCAGGGAACATACCTGGATTGTGGGCCAGGTCCTCAGCAGGGGATGCGTGAGAGGCAACAACACACTGACGTTTCTCTCCCTCTCTTTCTCCCTCCTTTCCCTTCTGTCTAAAAATAAATACATAAAATCTTTTTAAAAAATTACAAAACTTCACTGAAAGAACACCTGAACAAAAGGAAAGATATCCACATTCATGGATGAGAAGACAACACCATAAAAGTGTCGGTTCTTCCCCAACTACTTCAAATCCCAACAGGATTCTTCACCTAAGTTGACCCTAAAATTCAAATAGAAAAGTAAAGGTACAAGAATAACCAAAACAACCTGGAATGAAAGAACAAAAGAATATATCCCCTGAATAGAAAGATAAATTACAGGTCCACAATCCTTTATTTGCCATTCAAAAATCCAACAAGATCTGAAAATAAATTTTTTTTTCTTTTTAATTCACTTAGCAGCGAAACCTGACCTGACTTCAGGTCACTTATTGTTAACATGAATCTCACTTAGTGTGATTAGTCTTACAGTTCACTGAGAAAATAATGTGTAGGATTACAGGATACTGCTCACTGGGTACTACTGGGAAAAAAATCTGGATTCTAAAAATCGTATCTGACCCCCAGGATTTATCATAAGGACTTACAGCCTTTTAAAGCTATAGAAACTAAACATGTATAGTACTGGCCCAGGAATAGTCTAAATTATGTATGTGAGTTTAGTATATGCTAAAAGTAACATTTCAAATTCAAAACAGTAAAGAAAGGACAAATTATTCAATAATGGGGTCTGAACAACTGGTACCCTTATTAAAAATAAATCACATCCCTACTCTACACAATACACAGAAATAAATTCTATGTACGTTAAAATATAAATTTAAAAACTATGAAGAATGTTAAAATAAATCTCAGGATACTATCCTATGAACCTGAGTTAAAGTAGGGCTTCTTAAATAAGAAACAAAAAACAAAACCATTAGAAAATGAATACATTTAACTATGTCAAAATGACAAAATATTATACAAAAAAACCACTATAAGCAAAATTAAAAGGAAAACCAAAAACTAGGTAAAAAATATATCTAACATGTGTATAACAGATATGTAAACAAAATATATAAAGAATTCCTACATGGGCCCTGGCTGGTGTGGCTCAGTGGATTGAGCACCAGCCTATAAACCAAAGGCTTACCAGTTCAATTCCCACTCAGGGCACATGCCTGGGTTGCAGGCCAGGTCCCCAGTACAGGGCATGTGAGAGGCAACCACATATTGATATTTCTCTCCTTCTCTTTCTCCCTCCCTTCCCCTATCTAAAAATATATAAATAAAATCTTTTTTAAAAAGATAATAATTCCTACATGAGAAATGACAAATTTGAAACAGAGATAATTAGAAGGGAAGGGAACTTATAAGGGAAAGTTGGGGGGTGGAATGTTTGTGGAGGCTTTGGCTTCACTTATAAATCTTCATACACCACAATAAAGCTTTAATTTTTAACAAAGCAAAATATATTTGTATTCTACAAGTAGAATTAAAACAAATTTTAAAAACATGTATCACAGCTATCCTACTTGCCACATTTCTCTCAAAGATAAATCAATATAGACCTAAACTAGACCTCTGTGATTTCTACTATCATTCTATCAAATAACTGACTTAGGTCAAATAAGATGATTTAAGCATATTAAATAATACTTTCCCAAAATCCACCATTGTGTAGTATTTATCTTATAAGTATTCCTTTAGTGAAAATGCTATCCAAGTAAATCACATGGTCTATATATCCTAATCAGATTTTAAAGGGTCTGCCCTGGCCAGGTGATTCAGTTGGTCCCATACACCAAAAGGTTGAGGGTGAAATTTCCAGTTAGGGCACACATCTAGGTTGTAGATCTGATCCCCAGTAGGGGCACATACGAAAGGCAACTGACCCATGTTTTTCTCACACTGATGTTCTCTCTTTCTCTCTCTCCCTCCCCACCCCCACCTCAGGTGATGATTTTAAAAACACAGGTTAAAGATCTTCAGAAATACTTGTATGAATATAATGGCAGTCCAAATTCTACTGGGCTGGCCAAAAAGTTCATTTGGTTTTTTCCATAAGAGGGCCCTAGTAGCACTTAGTTGTCTTCTTCAACTTCATTCGAAACAATTTTGTTAGACTGTATTGTGACAGCTGTCACATCATATCAGCATGTGTTTAAATAAAACATCAAAATTGGTGAATTTTTGTGTGGACACTTTAATATTGAAGATGGGAGAAAATATGCAACATTTTCGGCATATTATGCTTTATTATTTCAACAAAGGTTAAAAATTCAACTGAAACAAAAAAAGATTTGTGCAGTATATGGGGAAGGTGCTGTGACTGATCGAACGTGTCAAAGGTGGTTTGCCAAGTTTCATGCTAGAGATTTCTCACTGGCGATGCTCCACAGTCATTTAAGTTGAAGTTGATAGTGATCAAATCAAGACATTAATTGAGAACAATCAACGCTATACCACACAGTGGATAGCTGACATACTCAAAATATCTAAATCAATAAAGTTATTGGTGAAAATGAAAAATGTGTCTTTATTTTATAGAAAAAACTAAACCCACTTTTTGGCCAAACTAATACATAAGTGATCTAGTAAAGACAGCACTAGGGTAACATAAGCAGAACAGGAAATAGAACCCAAACTTTTAAGGTTTCATTAGAAACAGCAAAATTACACCAAGTTCAGAAACTGCAACATTCTAATGTTAGTAATGTTAGTAAATTCCTTTCCAGGGCTAACCTGGCTCATGAAGTAAAAATTCCTTTTCATGGTAAATCTGGACTGTAAGGTAGGTAACAAGTAATAATAATCTACATATTACTGTTTGAGTGAATTTTATTTCAAGATCAAAGAGAGATGCAAAGCTTTTTTTTTTTTCATAAATAATCCAAATATTGCTTAAAATATGAGCCATTTGTTATCTAGAATCTCTGGAATGATAACAAAAGCTAACATTTATTTAGTGAGTGTTTATCATATGCCAGGCACTGTGCTAAGAATTTTATAAGATTTAATTTACTATTTATAAGCCCCCTATAATATAGGTACTATTATTACATCCATTTTACAGATGAAGAAAGTAAGGCCTATATTGTTAAGTGACTTATTGAAAGTCAGGTAACTCTTAAGTATTGGGTCAAGATTGAATTAGGGCACCTAATTCCAGAGCCGTGGAGGCTCCTGACCACTATGCTTAGCCAACACCACGTGCTGATGTTAACATCTCAAATGTCCGCAGGTTATTGAAGGCTCCCATAGTTTTAAGGCAGGGTGTCCTGCTAATCTAGTTCTAAAACTAAACTTTAGGGCACATATCAGGTTTCCCAGCTGTAAAGCTCAAACCATCACATTTATCTTCTATTACAGAGAAAGTTGGGGATCACTTAGTAAGTTATATAAATGTCTAACCACTATACTGTACACCTGAAGTCAATATAATATTAAATGTCAACTGTAATTCAATTTTTTAAAAGGATTCTTTTAAAAGATGGTGTACAAAGGAAGAAAAAATAAGTAAAACCAACAAAATAAGGAGTAATAATTCAGTCTCAGCCATTGTATCATAACTTTAAGCTGCCACATTCAATTTAAAAATTCCCAAGTGTGCTTTGTGAAGAACTCTATTTTCATGTAGTCAAGTAAAAATCACTCTGAATAGGCTAAGATTCAATAACAAAAATTCACACCAAGTTTTCGATATTAGCAGGGGCATTCTAATGTTCAAGTCACCTGCAGATCCAAAATGGCATTTGCATATAGAGTCTTTGTCATTATCAGAACTACATTCATTTATACAAAAGAGGAGAAAATTCACTAGCTCTGTCTAAAGCCCTCAAACTGGCTCTTTAATCTCATAAGCTTCAGGGAAGACAGTGTTTAAAAAAATAAATTTCTTTTAACAATATGCCAAAAACACAACCACAAAATAATTCTTCCACTTTGAACAGATGACAAAAAAGAATTTTGACCAAAAAAAGACAAAAGTTATTCTGTATGATTCCACTGATATAAAATTCTAGATCTAATCTATTATGACAGCAAATCAGTCTGAAACTGGGGATGGAGATAAGGGGGAGCAGTGAAACATAAAGGGGTAGGAGGAATCTTTGGGGGTGATGAAAATGTTCCACATTTTCACATTGGCTCATCAAACTACAACTTTAAATATATTCAGTTTATTGTATATAAATTACATCACAAAAGTTTGAAAAATAAGTTCACATTCCAAACTCCCTTGCCCATGATTAATTCCCCCCAAAAACACACACATACACAAACACCTTCGCTGACAGTACACCTCAAACCCTGATCACTGCTGGAGGAAACCATGCAGCTGTTCGGTTTGAGCCCACTATGTTGACCCCAGAGTCCTTAAGTCCCTCAGCTTTCTATGCAATATTGTGTTAGTCCCTTTCTATCTGTTGTGGTATTGTTTCTCCCCCTCTGCCTACGAAACAGAACACAAGGCTCTTGGCTCAGCAATAAAGAACTTTATTACTCACAGCACAGCAAGCAGTATAACCATCAAGTCTGCACTGACCCTATTACTCCCAGGTCCCACAAGGTGACATAGAGTGACCCAGGTAGGTGCCACATATGGAGTGGGTTTTCATCACAGTTGAGGAACAATGAGCTTAGAGTATCCACCAATTTTATAATAAGCAGTAAGTAAGCCTGTCTCACCCAATGGGAGACACTACCTCATCCACCAAGTTGGCTTGCTGCAAACACAGCCCTAAGAACAGCCCAGGTTGAGAGGAGTCAGGGCTCTGCAGTCTTAGCATACCCAGCAAGCCATGCAGGAAAGAAGAGAGCATGGAGGACTCACTCTCTTGACAAGTATTCGTGGTAGTTTTAAGGTATCTCCATTAATTCTTTGATACTCCCTTAAGAGGGGAAGCAAAATTCCTCTCCCTCTGAATATGGACTAGACTTAGTGATTAGCGTCTGATGATGTGTCATTTCCAACACTACCTCACAAAAGACAATGGGGCTTCTGTCTTGGTCACTCTCTTGGATCATTGGCTTGGAGGACTTAGCTGCCATATTGTAAGGATACTTAAGCTGCCTTACAGAGTGAGCCACACAATAAGGAACTGAGGCCTCAGGTCAAGAGCCATGCAAGAGAGCTTGGAAAAGTGTCCTCCAACCCCAGTCAAGCACCCAGATGACTGCAGACTCAGTTGACAGCTTGACTGCAACCTCAAGAAATACCTTGAGCCAGAATCACTCAGCTACGTTCTTCATCAAAACTGTGAGATTTTTTTTTAATCCAGTAAGTTTTGAGGTAATTTTTTTATACAACAGATAATTAATACACTGCTGTTTCCTACAGTGTTTCGTTCCAGGTGTGCATATGCAAACACATGTGCATACTGAATCACAATTTAAAATGTTTCTTTTTTACAGGTTTTAAACAATTCTCAACACCACTGCCAGAATAATGATTCTGTAATATAAAGATTCTCCAAGTGGGTCAGGAACCTCCAGGAGTCTCTAAGATCTTTTCTAGAGATCCATGAGAGCAAAACTATTTTCATAATACTATGACATTATCTTTTTCCAGAGGCTACATACAGTAGGACATGTGCTATCATCCCAATGGTAGCTAATGGAATGTGTGCTTGTTTACTTTATGTATTAAAATTTTCTCAGCTTTACTTTCTAATACAGTAAATAGTAATAGATATAGGCTACATAAACAAAGTTATTTAGGGTCCTCATTAATTTTTAAGAGTGTAAAGGGATGCTGGAACAAAAATGTTTAAGACCCACTGCGCTAAAATTTAAATATGACAATCTCACATACACCAACATACCTTTAGATAGCTTCCCAAAATAAAAATCTCTATTCCTTAGCTGTGCATATAAGATTTTTCATGATTTGGGCTCTGTCTACCTCTCTTTAGGCAGGTAACTTCTGAAAAACTCTCCTTAGCATATGACAACTATGATCAAGTACCTAAAATATACTCTCTCTGGCTTCCATGACCATTCTCTTCCCCATGAACTACTTACTACTTATTCTTCCAAACTAAGTTTGATAGTCACAATCCCACACAAACCCTTAAATCCCTCAGTCTAATTTACGTGCCCTTCTTATGAAACCAGGATCTTTTAAAATAATGTACTTATTATGTTTTGGTTAATAACTTCCTTAAAGGCAAAGGAATGTCTCATCTGCAAAACCCAGCAGAAGTGCCCAATACACATCAAGTATGCAATAAATGTCTGCTGAATTTACAAGTTAATCTAAATCAAGTAAAAATCATTAAAGATAGCTTATTATACATTCACAAGGTGGTAGTAATCTCAAAATTTGTTTATGGGAAGTGCTACTAAATGCAATGTAAAACAAATATAATGAAAGCCTTTTATCATTTCCTTCATTTTAATAAATTTTATTTTTAACTGTAACCAAATTCCATGAATTGACAACCTGCTTCTCTATATGTAGTGCTATGTATTTTTGAACTCTAATATTATGCCCTGAAAATCATAGAGAAACTTACTGAATGGTCAAGATTTCAATTTTTAAAAAAATAAACTGTTCTTACAATGGAATACTATGCAGCAAAAAGAAAGAAGGAGCTCCTACCCTTTGCGACAGCATGGATGGATCTGGAGAGCATTATGCTAAGTGAAATAAGCCAGGCGGTGAGGGACAAATAACATATGATCTCACCTTTAACTGGAACATAATCAACAACAGAAAAAAGCAAACAAAATATAACCAGAGACATTGAAATTAAGAACAATCTAACAATAACCAGAGGGGAGGGGGGAGGAACAATGGGGGAAAGGATTTTCAGGAACTACTGTAAAGGATACATGGACAAAACAAGGGGGAGAGTGGAAGCAAGGGAGGGGGGCAGGTTTGGCTGGGGTGGTGGGGAGTGGTGGGGGGGAAAATGCAGACAACTGTCACTGAACAACAATAAAATAATTTTTTTAAAAAAGGACAGTATAGGAAATAGAGTAGTCAAAGAACTTATAGACATGACCCATGGACATGAACTAAGTGGGGGGACTGCCAGAGGGAATGGGGAGTATTGGGTGGAGGAGGATAAAGGAGGAAAAATTGGGACAAGTATGATAACATAATCAATAAAATGTATTTAAAAAATAAATTCAATTAAATTAAACTGTTCTTAAATGAATAAAAAAGGAAATTCTGTAGCTAAATCTTAATTCTAAGAAGACAGTATAAGCTGTACAAGAAAAGACTTACGCCTCTCATCTTCTAAGAAAAAAAGTTAAAATTCATAAAACAGAGCAATCATAGTGCAGAAAATACACCGATGGGTACCAATCTACTCTCAGTGGTGAAAAGCCTCTATGAAACAATTTGTCAAGTTAATATCATAGCCACAGACATATCAAGTACTTAAAATTAGTTTTCTTATCCCATATTTTGAGTCTTTAAAAATACTAAAATATATCAGCACAGCATTTAAATCTCCACAAGTTTGCCCAGATTTATGTTTACAAACATTTCCTGAATTCCAACAAGAACATTACCAGAAATGTAGTTTATCTTAAATTTGGTGCTTGTGAGCAACACAGTTCTACCATTAATTCATATTTCCAAGTTCCTGCTAAAAAAATTATAATTTCCCTGGCTGGTGTAGCTCAGTGGATTGAGCGCGGGCCTGTGAACCAAAAGATTGCGGTTCAATTCCCAGTCAGGGCACATGCCTGAGTTGCAGGCCAGTTCCCGGCAAGGGACGCACGAGAGGCAACCATACATTGACCCCTCTCCTTCCCTTCCCCTCTAAAGATAAATAAATAAAATGTTTTAAAAAAATTATAATTTGGGGGCTTTTCTATTTTCACCAAAGAAGTATTCTTACCTCAAAAACAGCCTAACAGTCTCACAACACTGCATTTTCCAACTTAGAGAAGGCAGATTTTTCTCAGAAAGTCAAGAAAATGAAAATTAATTCCATTTTGATAATAAATACCTATAAGCAAAGTTTTTTTCAGATATACAAGATAATCAACATTTAAAGAGACTGGGTTGATTTTTTAAGCAATAAAATCATTTTTTAACTTTCCCAAATGAAGTGGAATGTCAAAACTTAAAAAAATAATTCCAAATCATGAAGCAACAGTGCTCAGAATATATGGACATAGTAGTTTTTTTATATTATCTTCCTTAACAAGGTTGCCCTTTGTATTAAGGCATATTAGTAACACTGTGTGCAAGTATGAAACTTAAAATGTGACCTGAAATCTTTTCTATAGAGTAAGTGTAAAACTGTGCAGTAATGTAAGGGCAATGCATAAACCTTACATACATTTCATCCTAACAAGTGCCCTGCAAAATAATTTTTACTGTGCTCCTGAGACTTAGTCACATAATGACAAGTAGAAAAGGCTTGGACAGGTTCAGCTCCACTATTTAAATTGATTGCCTTCAACAAGTGACTATTTCAGAGCCTCTGTATTTTCATCTATGAAACAGACATAATATCCTTTTCAAAGGATAGCTAAAAAGATAAAACCAGTAAGTAAGTATAAAATAATCTGGTTCTTGATAGGTTTTCAGCAAGTGTCAGTCATTACACTTCTAGGAATTTATCTTACACATATTTTCACAAAAATGGAAAAACTAAGTAAGAATAAACTGCAGAACTCTTTGAAATAACAAGACTCTGATAATAACTTATACAAGTATGGGAATAATGTACAGCTATTAAAAAAATAAGGAAGGCTGTATGTACTGATAAGAAAAGAAATACAAGATATACAAGATACCTTTTTAAATTTATAAAAAGAAGAATACAAGAATTTGTGAGGAAATTTTTACATTTTTCTTTTCTGTACTGAGGTTTTAATATGAATTACTTCTGTAACTTAAAAAGTAACTATGGATCCACACTTATTTAGACTACTCATTTTTGACAAAAATGCACAGGCAATACAGTGAAGAAAGTAAGGCAATTATCTGAACAGCACATTTTCACAGCCACTGGAGTCATTTTCGCATTCCATAGTTACTTCACATGAGGACAGGAGGCAGTTTCTCCATGATTCTCATAGGCCTCTGTTCTTGACAGGAATCATAGAAGAGAAAGCTTTACTGGAACAAACTACAGCTGCTGTTTTTCTGAGAAGCATAAATAGCACTCTGTCGTCCCTCCTCTACTCTTCCAAATTGCATTCATCCCCAGTTTTCACCTCAGCAGATCTTAGTGGCTTATCCAATGGCAACCCAAACTTCCATTCCTATGGGTCCTGAGCCCTTGAAAATTATATTCATCTCATGTGTCCACTGGGGCAAAAGAGTACTGAAAGGTACCCAACTGGAATCCATGTGATTCTACAATGTACATTAATCCCTGCCCCCATTATGTTCATAACAATGAAAAATTACAATCTAAATATCAAGCAATGAGGAATCGGCTACGTAAATTAAGGCACAACTATAAAATGGGTTATGATCTGTAATGAGTTGAATAGTGTCCCCCCAAAATTCATGTGCACAGACTTATGTCACCTTATTTTGAAATAGGGTCTTTGGAAATATAATCAAGTTGAGTTTATATTGGATTATGGTAGGTTCTAAAGTCAATGACTAGGGTCTTTCTATGAGAGAAGAGAGCTGGAGATTCAGTTACAGACTCACACGAGGAAGACCACATAAAGACAGAGGCAGAAATTAGGTGATGCAGCCAAGCCAAGGAGTACTAAGGATTGCCAGGAGCCACCTGAAGCCAGGAAGAGGTAATGAGGGATCCTCTCTAGAGCCTTCAGAGGGAGCAAGGCCTTGCCTACACTAATTTTCCAACAGAAGTGTAAGAAAATAAATTTCTGTTTGTTTTCTGTTACCAGGTTTTTAGTATTTTGTCACAGCGGACCTAGATAATTACTGTCTCATTATAAATGATGATGTGGCTCTATACTTAATTATAGAGAAAGATGCTTGTGATCTATTATCAAACCAAAGGGAAAAAGAAAAAGTTATAAACAAAGATCCCACCTGCAGGTTGTTTTGTTTTGTTTTTGTTTTTGTTTCATTTAGGTTATAGTAGAGTATACAACTCTGAGTAGTAAGGTTTCTGGTGATCTCACTGTCTCTCCAAATCAACCATTTTTCTAGGAGCACACACAGTTTTTATAATCAGGACAAAATAAAACTATTTGAGGATAGGTGGTTTAAAGATACAAAACAGAAAGGGTACGTTGCCCTAAGACAAAGCTCTGGATACTAAACTCCCACTACCACTTCTAGAATAAAGCCAGAATGATTTCCTTACAGCCAAATTCAATGGGTTCTCTTTACTTCTACTGCATCTGACCTGCTGACCACTTCTATCTTGGGTCTCTCTATTACTGCTTTTCTGGTTTCCCTACGGTCTCTCCAAGACAATCCTTTTTCATACATTTTACTGACTCCTCGTCATCTGCCTACCTCTTAAAACACTGGTGTATTACTTAGAGCTCTGTCTTCAAACACGTTCTTGTCTCCTACTATTTTACTTTCCCTGGGCAATCTCATCCACAGCCATTGTTTCAACTGTTTCCAACTATTAGCTACTTTAGGTAGGTACATATTTTAGTTTAGGATTTCTTAATCAATATTCCCAACTCTGGCTTCTCCCTTGGGCTGCAGACTTACATGACCAACTTACTCACTGTACTTATCTGCCAAGATTTCCCACAGACAACTCAAAATTTCTACCTAAAAGCATATTTTCCCTAAAACATGCCCCTCTTCTCCTATGTTCCTAGTTTGATAGAATTCATTTTGACTCCTTCTTCACTCCTCTATTCAACTCCCGTGAACTAACCAGCCACTGTGTACCATCAATTGTTATCTTTCTAATATACTTCTTTCAGCTCCCCCCAACTACAACCTCATCCTGTCTAGCCAGTACTATCACAATGTAATCTCCTAAAGAGCTTTCTTGCCTAGTCTTGCCTCTTTCCAGTCTACTGATGATTCTTAATTTTTATTTTCCTAACCCAACATATTTTAAGGGATATGACACATATCTTCATCAATAAGAGCAGTTATTTGATAAACATTATCAAATTGAGGGTAGGGACATATTGGACACTCTAGAGGCCAAAGGGTCATTTTTTATTCAATCAAAGCCTCATATTCTAATACCTTCTGTTTTTCTCCCTCCATGCCCCACTGAGAATCAATATACTTTGTATGCCTTTTCATTTTTGTTCCACCATTTTTAACTGATATAATTCACATAAAATAAAATACACCATTTTAAAACATACAATTCAGTGATTTTTAGTATATTCACAATGCTGTGCAACCACACCACTATCTAATTGCAGAATACTTTCATCATGGCAAAAAGAAACCCTATGAACCTATACGCAGTCACTCCCCATGTCTCACTGGCCAGGCCCTAGCAATCGCACACTTTCTGACTTTCTGTCTCCATAGATCTACTTGCTCTGGACATTTCATATAAACAGAATCAACCATCCAACATGAGCCTTTCTGTGTCTCGTCTCTCATTCACCATAACATTTTCAAGGTTCATTCATTTTGTATCATGTATCAGTAGTTCACTGTTTTATGGCTGACTGATATTTTGTTCTATGGGACAAAATACATTTGTTCTACATTTTGTTCACCTATTGATTAGCTGGTGGACATTTGGATTGTAGCAGTTCTGAATGCTACTATTGGGTTGGCCAAAGAGTTTGTTTAGTTTTTAGGTAAATATAAAAAACACATTTTTCATTTTCACCAGTAACTTTAGTGAACGACATATTAACAGTTTTGTTCCACTACATTGTGCCATCCTTCGGGCAGCTTCATAATTCCATCTTCCCAAAACTTTTTATCTTTTTGTGCAAAGGACAATTCCAGGTGCCTTTTGAAGTCTTCCAGCAAACTGAAATTTTTTCCATTAAGAGAATTTTGTAAAGACCAAAATAAATTAAAATCCAAAGGTGCAATATCTGGTGAATACAGCAGATGAATCGGAACTTTCCCACCAAGCTGTAACAGTTTTTGCCTGGTCATTAAAGAAACATGTGGTCTTGCATTATCCTGATAAAAGATTACGTATTTTCTGTGGACTAATTCTGGATGCTTTTTGTGAAGTGCTGCTCTCAGTTGGAACTAATCATCTGGTTTTCCAGAAGGAGCTCATATTAGAGGACTCCTTTCCAATCCCATCATATACATATCACCTTTTGGGGATGAAGACTGCCTTTGGTGTGGTTGGTGGTGATTCATTTCACATGCCCCACAATATCTTCCATTCCACATTATTGTAAAGTATCCACTTTTCATTGCCCATCATAATTTGTTTTAAAAATGGAACATTTTCCATATGTTTAAGTAGAGAATCACATACAGAAATGCAGTCAAGAAGGTTTTTTTTCACTTAACTTATGTGGAACCCAAACATCAAAGCAATTAACATAACCAAGCTAGTGTAAATGATTTAACACTGATTTGGATATTTTGAGTATGTATGTCAGCTATCTCCTGTATGGTATAACATTGACTCTGTTTAATTAATGTCTCAAGTTAATCACTATCAACTTCAACTGGTCTACCCAATGTCCATGGAACACCATCCAGTGAGAAATCACCAGCATGAAAGTTTGCAAACCACTTTTGTCATGGTCGATCAGTCATGGCACCTTCTCCATACACACTGTACAATCTCTTTTTGTGTTTCAGTTGTGTTTTTACCTTTCTTGAAATAATGAAGCATAATACACCAAAAATGTTGAGTATTTCTTCCATCTTCAATATTAAAATGGCTACACAAAAATTCACCAATTTTGTTTTTTTTTTTGTCATGCAGATATGACAGCTGTCACAATACAGTCTAAGTAAATTTTTTGAATGCAGTTAAAGACAAGTAAGCGTTACTAGAAACAGGGTATGGAAAAACACAAGCAAACTTTTTGGCCAACCCAATAGAGAAACTTTTTGTGTGGACATATGTTCACAATTCTGTTAGGTGTATAACTAAGAGTGCAATTGTGTGGGCATATAAAAATTCTTTAACTTTTTAAGGAAATGTCAAACTGTTTTCCAAAATAACTGCAACATTTTATATTCTCATTAGCAATGTTTGAGGGTTTCTAATTTCTCCACATCCTCATGAACACTTGTTACTATCCATATTTTTTATTATATCCATTCTGGTGGATGTGAAGTATTATATTATTGTGGTCTTGATGTTATGATTTTTCATTTAAATAATACTCTTCAAAAACTTTGGAGCCAACTATATTTGGTATCCATTTTGGTGCCATATGGTATTAACATACTTAACTTGTGACATTAAATATTACTATTAAATGAGTAATACATGTATGTAAAAATAAAAACTCAAAAAATAAAAAGTCTATCCCCTCAGTCCTCTTCATTAGAGATAACTACTTTTGACCACTCTGCTTTTAATTCTATTAGTTACCTCCATAACTCTAAATTATTTAACTTTTGCTTCATAACACTTATTACCACATAACATGCAATGTTACACGTCTGTTTTGTTTATTGTCAGTCTCCTTCATGCGAATGAAAGCTCCATGAGGACAACAAATTTTCCCTTTTCTGTTCACTGCTCTACTTCAGCACCCAGAATGGGGCCTGCACACAGAAAGTGGTCAGTGAATATACAGGGGTGGGCAAAAGTAGGTTTACAGTGTAATACACATAAATAATACAATAATTAATAAACAACACAAGAATAAACCATTTCATGTACTCACAACTGTTCATACAGCCTACCCCTGCATATGAAATAAAGCAAGGGTATCAAACTCATTTTCACCGGGGGCCACATCAGCCTCACGGTTGCCTTCAAAGGGCTGAATGTAATTTTAGGACTGTATGCACGTAACTACTCCTTAACTAGAGGCAAGGAGCTCGCTGCCGCCAGGTAGAAACAAGGTGCCCGGTCGGATAAAACAAGGTGGAGGGCCGGATTCGGCCCACGGGCCTTGTGAAATAAAGGAATAAATATCTATGTTTTTGCTATCTAAATCTTTAAATACATTTCTTGAGTCTCTCCCCATAAATGGTGAGGAATTTTGTTCATAACCCTTTTTTTCCCCAACTTTTGTTGGGTTACAGTTTAATTTTTCCAATGACTCACTTTATAATTTTAAGTAATATAACTTGTTTCTTTTCTTTTCTCTATCAAATTCCAAGCTGTAAATCCCCACCTCAGCATAAGATGAGGAATCCAGAATTCAATACACTCAGCTACATCCCATTAACCACATATGCCGTTACTTTATATTCGCAAGGTGTACAGCGTTTATTTTTTGATTTATAACTATCTCCTTTTCTGTGACTACAAAAAATTCTATAAGCAGAAAGCCAGTAAATCATTTATAATATGGTGATAATATAAATATTACTCACTGCAGAACCAGGTAGTAACTGGAACTATAGAGAACACAATTCTGTTTGCTTCCTAAGATTTATTATAACTTATAATTACTTTCTTTACATGTTTTGTCTGTATTTCTTAATATACCATAAACTCTATTAAAATAGGATTGTTGACCCTGGCTGGTGTGGCTCAGTGGGTTAAGCGCCAGCCTGAAAACAGAAGGTCACCAGTTTGATTCCCAGGCAGGGCACATGCCTGGGTCGTGGGTCAGGTCCCCAGCTGGGGGCATGTACATCCATGTTTGATCTCCCTCTCTCTCTCTCTTTCTCCCCCTTCCTCTTTCTCTAAAAATAAACAAACAAAATCTTTAAAAAATAAAATTAAAATTACAAAAAAAACAGGATTGCTATACAGAGAAACACACCCCTTGTTGACCAGTGTACCTCACTCACAGCCCTCACTACCACACGTGGCACACAGCATGCACTCAATCGTGGTACATTTACAGACAGATGGATACTTTGTGGAAGGAAGGGCAGGGGAGGAAAAGAGAAAAGATCATGCCATCAAGGACGTCAAAGCCAGTCAACTTTAGACATTAAATATCACTATATAACATCCATTCTCCAGCATCAATCTGTGATAGAGTTAGAAGGAAATAAATCTACATATCCTATAAGCAAATGTCAACTAAAGGTTAGAATAAGAAAGTAGTATCCTGTTCTTGTTATTTTATAATTTTTTCAATAAACATTCATTGTTTTTAATAACCCATTTCTTATTCTTAAAAGCCTTCTATATATGTTGGAGGGAGTGAGTTTTCCTCCCTTAGTTCTTTAATGAAGTTCCTTCTGGAAAACTTCAATTTTAACTGCAAACAGGAAAAGTACTACTCTATCCCTTAACAAGACTATACAGAGGGCCACAAAAAAGTAGTAACAAAATAATCCACCTCAATGTCCCCAAAAGGAAGCAGAAAAATGCTTCTGAAACAAAACAAAGAAACAAGGAAGGTGGAAGAGGCATAGCTGTGGAAGTCAATTCTTTGTGATCTAGGGTTTTTAACATCTAAATCCTCCTTCCCATGTTCATTACAAATCTCCATGAGGTCTTAAAATAAAACAACAACAAAACCAAGTTCCGCCCTGGCCACTACTACATATTCACAGACAAAGCTTGTCAGCTAGGTCAGAAAAACCATTAAAAGAAAAATACTAGAAAATTCCAGAACCATTCTTCTCTACAAGAACAGCATTGGTCTCAATACCTATATTGAGCAAGAACACCAGCCAGCTTGGCCTCACCCCACAGACACCCATATATACCCACTCAGGATCCTGGAGTATACCCAGGGGCCTAAAAATAAAAATACTTACACATACAATGATTATATGTTAGCCTGTAATTCTCACTCTTCCCACAAATAGCTACAAGTATAACCTGCAACTGCAAACAGCAGTTTCCCACTCCTTCCCCACAGATTAGAAGGATAATAATAGCTTTCCACAACCCAAGTCTCCGGTGGAACACCAAATATTCATAAACTAAACGAAAGTAGAAAATCCTTTAATGGCAACATAGTACTCTACTTCAAATTAATTACAATTAGATAGGCAAACACAGATGTGCTATGATATATTTATAAATTGAATCAGAAAATATATCAGCCATTAGCTATTTAAAGCATTATATGTGAAATTCTGACCTAAATCTCAAATTCACCAGTGCAATATGCTATGATGGATTATATGAATCACTAATCAGCATTTACTATCAGAAAATGAGCTGACTATTTTAAAATACTGTACTTCAACATTTTAAAATATTCTGTCAAATATTAAATCCCATTCAAGGACAATTTGACAGAATCAATCAAATAAATATTAAATGTGCATACCTCTGACCTAGAAGTCTCACTTTTAAAATTATTCTCTATAAGACATATTTCACATGTTCAAGGTTGTATATGCAATGATGCTCAATTATTGTATTATTTCTGCCAGCAAAAAAGAGAAAGAACAACTTAAATTTTCACTGACAAGAAATGATTAAATAATGGTATCTCCAAACCATGGAATAAAATACTACTGCTAAAAAAAAATCCTTGAGTAAATTATCTACACTGACAACCTCCATAAAGAAATCCATGATATATTGTGAAGGGTAGGGGGGAAGCAAGTTACAGAACCATATAATACAACCCTATCAGTATACAAATGTATACACATACATATATTTGTCTACACACCTACACACAGAAATTACCTGGATAATAAGCTATTTCTGAAAGGTCAGATGAGGCCAATATTTCCCTCTCGTGTACACTTTTTTCCAAACATTTTTTAATTGTTTTTCAAGCACAGTTGTCTCCATTTTCCCCCCACCAACATGTACACTTTTCTTTCTTTGTAAATCATTTTACTTTTATATCTATACACATACACACACACACACACACACACAGACACGCAATAAACTAAAGGCTGAAATAAGGACCTCAACCATTCACACTATTATGTGGTAATTACTGGGCTAGGCCTCAGGCTGATAACATCTCTGTGAGTAGCAGGAGGTTGGGGGGCAGGATGTGGAGAACCTACAAATTAAAGAGCACAGGTATCTCTGCTTCCACCCTCAGAATGTAGCATATCAGGTTTCCAACACCAGGTATTCAGGTTGTATGACCTTAATCTGATTCTCCTAGGGACATAAAATTACAGAACCATGTGCCTAAGACAGCACTATTTTTGGAGGCATACCCACCGAAAAGAGCACCTCTGCTAGGATCAGCAATGGCACTTAAAACTCCACACACTCAGAAGCAAATACAAGGTTATTTATTAATCATAGCTGTTCTCCACTTACATCAGCAATCTGTGTCACTTAGTTTGAAAGAGTCAAGTTTTAGGTTGTATGGCCTTCCCCAATGATTCCAATCCTCACTAATATCCTGATTTCTTAAAATCCTAAAATATTAAAAATTGTTTGGATTGTAGTCATATTGTCTTTCCTTTTATACCCATATCTTATATATTATGATCAGTTCAACACCAAAGTTCAACAAATCCTACCAGACTCATTAAACTGTATGAACAAACACAGTGAAAAGGTGCACACTTTCACAAGTCAATATCCACAAATCTTAATTCCAAAATCATCTGAAAACCCAAAAACTTTTGTAACCTATTCGGCGGCAAACCATCCCTGAACTGATACACCGATACCAATGTGTCTGATGAAGGAGTTGGAGGCATCCTCCCCAACCTTGCTTGGAAAGTTAGATAATATATAGATATGCAGCATATCAACTTATTTAAATTGGAAATTCTGAATTCTGGCCCAAAAGAACTTGGATTAGGTATTTCTGGATAAGAGAAAACATACACAACATTATAAAGACATCTATAATCAGGCAGAGCTACGTAAGTTTTTAATTCTAAAATATTTTCTTAAGCTAGGTGCTAGTAATCAGGTAGTAATTGTACAATTCTTTTTCAATGTATGAAACATTTCCTAAATATTAAAATTTTAAGTGAAAAACTACAGGTACACACTGTTTTATTTACCTCCTTAATGAAAGCATTTGAATTCAAAGTGTTTGTTTTTTCCTTGAAACAGTAACAGCAATTAAGAAACAGAAAGTTTTAAAATGGTTAAGGGTCTTAAAAACATTCATTTTTTTAATCCAATAATTCCATAAACAGGAAACCACTATACTTAAGTGATTCAAAATGTACAGAAAACCAGCTACATTATAAATTATGATATACACCAGCTTTATTAGTAAAATTCAACTGAGAAATGTTTAAGTGAAATCTTTATGACTTAACATGGCACCTACCAAAAAATATAGTTACAACCAAGTCTGACAAAAAATGTTTATAATACAGCAAATGAAAGTGGATATACATTTAACATACTCATGACTTTGTAAATATATATGTATATAAAAAGTCATGAGTATATTAAATGTATATCCACTGTCATGGGTATGTTAAATGTATATGCAAAGTCATGAGTATGTTAAAGTATACGTGTGTGTGTATATAAGAATAGCAAAAAAATGAGAGGAAATCTGTTTCTTTTCTTCTTAAAAGTCAAAATTTTCCAAATGGGTCTCAGTTCACAGCATAGCCTCTCCCAGGTGCCTCCAACCCCAGCCCAGACAGCTACCAATCACAGATCACTCTGTAGCTCCTACTGGGTGGTCCTGGGCTGGACACAGGTGTAGCTGACCTGGGCCTGCACAAGAGCCCCTACTAAAAGGCCCAAGAACCAAGATACCCAGTGGGCAGCTTCAGACCGAAGCAGAGCAACCACCCCATTAGCTCCACAAACAACACCAAGGAGAGGTCTCGGCACCAAAGCACTACTGAGGCACATCCCGCTCAATGCAGTCAGCCCAACATAGCAGTTTGCCCTCTGTAGTCACGCTCAGTACTCAGAGCCAGTCAATCTGTGGGTCAGTCTCATGCCAAAAGAAACCAAGGCTCAACTACTACAGGAGGACACACATAACCCACACAAGAGATACTCCTGGAACATCCAACTCAGGTGAACACTGATACTGAGCCACTGGGCCCCACAGATACCTACTACATAAGGCCAAGACTGGACAATATGGCAGATCTACCTAATAAATAGAAACAAACCCAAAGAGGCAGCCAAAATGAGGAGACAAAGAAATATGTCACAAATAAAAGAACAGGAGAAAACTTAAGGAGAAAAAAGGCAAAAAAGGAGGCAAGCAAGCTACTAGACACTGAGTTCAAAACATTGTTTATAAGGATGCTCAATGAACTTAGGGAAAGAATAGATGAACTCACTAAGAACTTAAACAAAGAAACAGGAAACATAGAAAAGGACATAGAAACCATAAAAAAGTCACAAAAGAAGAATTCAATTAAGAATACATTAAAAAGAATCAACAACAAATTAGATGAAGCTGAGACTCAAATCATCAATTCAAAGACAAGGTAGCAGAAAACAATCAGAATGACAGAAAAAGGAATAAAAAAAAATTGGGATAGTTTAAGGGACTTATGGGACAACATCAAGCACACCAACATTCACATCATAGGTGTACCAGAAGAAGAGAGAGAGCAAGGAATCTCTATCTGAACAAATAATGATGGAAAACTTTCTTAACCCGGCTAAGGAAATAGACATACAAGTTCAGGAAGTATAAAGTCCCAAACATGATGAACCCAGAGACGCCCACACCAAGACACACCAATTAAAATGCCAAAGATCAAAGACAAAGAGAAAATGTTTAAAGCAGCAAGAAAAAAGCAGTCAGTTACCTACAGGGGAGCTCCCATAAGATCGTCAACTGATTTCTCAATAGAAACTTAGCATACGAGAAGGGATTGGCACGAAATATTCAAAGTCATGAAAAACAAGAAGCTACAACCAAGATCACTCTACGCAGCAATGCTATCATTTAGAATCAAAGGAAAGGTAAAGAGCATCCCAGACAAAAAAAAAAAAAGGCTAAAGGAGTTCATCACCACCAAACCAGTATTGCAAGAAATAGTAAAGGGACTTCTTAAAAACTAAGGAAAAAAATGTTAAATTATGAATGATAAAATGGCAACTACATAACTATCAATAATTACTTTAAATGTAAATGGATTAAATGTACCGACAAAGGTGGCTGAAGAATAAGAAAATAGGACCTATGCTGCCTGTAAGAGACCCACTTCAAATCAAAACAAAAACACAGACTGTAAGTAACGGGATGGAGAAAGCTAATTTGTACAAATGGAAATGGGGAAAAAAAAAACCTACGGTAGCAATACTTATAACAGACAAAACAGACTTTTAAAAAGCCTATAAAAAGAGACAATGAAGGACATTACATAATTATAAAGAGATGAATCCAACAAAAGGATATTACCCTTGTAAACATTTACATATCCAAGGTAGAAGCACCTAAATATATAAAAGCAATTTTGACACAAAGGGAAAGAACGACAGTAACAGTCATAGTAACATCCCATTGACATCAATGGATAGATCATCCAGACAGAAAATCAATAAGGATAAAAGCAGCCTTAAATGACAGCTTAGTCCAGATGGATCAAACTGATACTTTTAGAATATTTCACCCCAAAGCAGAATACACATTCTTTTCAAGAACATTTAAATGTTTTCCAGAATAGACCACATATTAGGCCACAAAACAGTCTCATTAAATTTAAGAATAATGAAATCATACCAAGCATCTTCTCCAATCACAATGTTATGAAATTAAAAATCAATTACAAGAAGAAAACTGGGAAACATATAAACACACAGAGGCTATGCATGCTACTAAAAATGAATAGGTTAACAATCAGATCAAGGAAGAAATCAAAAGATACTTTAAGACAAATGAGTTAAAATTACAACAAACTAAAACCTACAGGACACAGCCAAAGCAGTTCTAAGAGGAAAACTCACAGCTGTACAACCCACCTTGAAAAACAAACAAACAAAAAAAAAAAACCCTCAAATCTACAATGTAACCTTACACCAAAAGGAACTATTAGAAAAAGAAGAACAAAGTCCAGTCCTCCAGATGAGTACAAGGTGAGTTCACAACTCAGGCTGCCATTTCTTGGCATCTCTGCAGCAGCCACCACCTCCTCAATCTTGCTTGGGACCTCTCCCCCTCTGGTCACAAAGCATGGTCATCCCAGCCCAGTCATAGACATGCTGAGCTTCTTCCACAGAACACTGAGGCATCAGTCACTACATAAAATGCTGAAAAGAAATGAGTGTAAGGAGCTCAATGAACTGCTACACACATTCCTGCAGCTGGAGCTCTAAGTCTATCATCCTATGTTGGATGTCCCTTCAGGATGGTACTGATGTTAGTGTGGACTTGCTGAAAAAAGCCAAAGGTCAAGAGCTGTTTGATCAGATTATGTACCACTTGGACCTTACTGAAAGCAACAATTTGGACTGAGATTTATGGATTTGGCACAAGTAGCACATTGGCTGGATGGCACAAATAGTATCAAAATGGCCCTGACTGGTGTGGCTCAGTTGGTTAGGCATCATCCCACAAAGCAAAAGGTTGCCAGCCTGATTCCCAGTCAGGGCACATGCCTGGGTTGTGGATTCAGTCCCCGGTCAGAGCACCTACAGGAAGCAACTGATCGATGTTTCTGATACCAAAGTTTCTCTCCCTCTCTTCCTCCCTCCCTATTCCTCTCTCTAAAAATAAATAAAACCCAAAGAGTATTAAAAAGCATATAAAAACTGGTTCACCATATTGTCTGCATTTTCAAGTTAAGTTTTATTCCTCAGAACGAAATTATCTTCATGAAGAGCTAACTCAGTATTATTTGTTCAATTAATTAAAACAAGATATTCTCAGTGGAAAATTAGAGTGTCCCTTTGATACAACAGTTCAGTTGGCAGTTTATAATCTGCAAGCTGAACTTGGTGACTAAGATCATGCTAAGCATAGTCCTGAACATGTATCTGAGTGATATCTCAAGAGATTTCTCAGGATATCTCAGGAGAAGATTTGTATTTGTGAACAAGCTACCCATTTTCACTCCACCTCATGCCATCCAAATAGACTGAGGTTAGAAAAATCAGACACACTAAATGCACACTCAAAAGGAAACATCCAGATACAAAATACCAGTCTTTAGTGATATTTTTCTAAGGTGATCCATGCCTTAATTTCAGTTAAGTGCAACACAAGTATTTTAATTTACCAAATGGTCTAGAAATCACATTAATAATGTGATTCATGTACACAGATAAATCTAAATGGTTACTTTTGCATGTTTAACTAGTTAATCAATAGTTAACTGAATGGTTCCGTTAGTACTGGATAGTTGTACAAAATGGAAAATGTGTTTACTTTTGTCATTTCAATTCCCTATTCTCTCTTTTATCTCATGCATTTAATAAATGTCCTGATTTGCAACAGCTTAATAATCTGGCCTTGTACAACCTATAAAATTCTGAAGCCAAAACTAAAAAATAATAATAATAATCACAAAGCCCAAAGTGAAGAGAAGGAAGGAAATAATAAATTAACAGCATCCAAGAAAACACTACAAAAGATCAATGAAACCAAGAGCTGGTTCTTAATACAATAAACAGAACTGATAAAACCTTTACCCAGACCAATCAAGAAAAAAAAGAAAGAGGACCCAAAATAATAAAATTGAAAATGAAAGAGCAGTAACAACTGACACCAAAGAAATACAAAGGATTATAAGAAAATATTACAAACAACTGTATGCCAACGTATTGAACAACCAGAATGAAAAGGATAAATTCCTAGAATCATACAATCTTCCAAGACTGAAGAAACAAAAACAGAAAATATGAACAGATTAGTAACTACTAAGGAAATCAATCATTAATCAAACTCCCAACAAACAAAAGTCCGAGACCAGATGGCTTCACAAATAAATTCTACCAAATATTCAAAGAAGAACTAATACCTATACTTCTCATTTTACAAGGACAGCATTACCCTGATTCCAAAAGCAGACATTACAAAAAAAAAAAAAAAAAAAAAAAAAAAAAAAAAAAAAAAAAAAAAAAAAAAAAAAAAAAAAAAAAAAAAAAAAAAAAAAAAAAAAAAAAAAAAAAAAAAAAAAAAAAAAAAAAAAAAAAAAAAAAAAAAAAAAAAAAAAAAAAAAAAAAAAAAAAAAAAAAAAAAAAAAA